>PVKB01005336.1:0-101113 GCA_004027205.1 Ctenodactylus gundi
ACATCTGCCACCTGCCACAGATCCTCCATAGATGCCAAGGCCCAGCAGATCACACGTATTGTAAGGCACTTGACCTGAGAAGTTGGCACAAATGAAATGTTCATGTCAGAGAAAGCCTAGACACCTATTTCCCATATTGAATAGGAGGCTGTGTGGCCCCCACCTGCCACACTTCTTGAGTGACATTTGTGTCCTGAAAAGACTTCCATGTATATGTGTCCCTTTACATCTGTGTGCTTCTCTCGAAATTATGAGCTTCATATATACATGTCTGCATGTCTGTCACATGTGTGGAATGAGTACCTTGGCACCCCTTTCGCAATCACTAGGCGCAGATACTGGCCTCGTCATGTACCATATTATTACATACAATTATTAACAGGTCATTTCTCCATAATCAATGACACCAAAGAGTTCAAGATTTCAGGGATCTTCCTCCTATCACTGCTTCTGAAGGGACTCTGTCCTGACGTTATACATAACCATGCACTTGGGAGTGTTCCCTACCAGACATAGATGCACACAGTAAAATGAAATGACACATACAGACAAAACACGACATCTCCAGTGGTGACCATTCCTGGCAAATAGTTCTCCAACATCCCAATACAAGACCAGGAGAAGTGAATATAACCCATTTCTGCTGTGCTCCTTCTGTGCAGGTGAAAGAGTTAAAGCACCAAGAAAAGACCAAGGAATGCAGGGAAACTGCTTCTACTCAACGGCCAGAAAATCAACTGGGTGATAAACAATATGTGTTGCAAGCCAAACAGGCCTATGGCCGGCATTCATATCACTACAGGTTACAGTGACAGTAGAGAGACATGCATTCCATTCTCACACCTCCTAGCTTTTGAGCAAAGTTCAGCTAATTAAAGAAACAAATGTCTTCGATCCTGATGAAATACCTTGCCATATAAATGCTAACTTAATGATCCATAACAAGACAATCTAGAGTGCCCCATTTGAAAGTCCATGATTGTTTACTCAACTCAATGTTTTGTTGTTGCTGTCCTTTCTTTCTACCCTCTATAAATATGAGTCATTCTGTTCCAGACGGTGTCTAAGTTCTGCTTTATGTAGGTAACAAGTTTCAGTGTCCATCACTTTTGGGCCTCTCACCACTCAAATAGTTAGGCTCTGAATGATCCTTGAATTCTCATTTGTGAACTGTGACACCATACCTCACATCATATGGCCTTGTAAGCACACAGGAAAAATTGTCAGCACTGATAAAGCTGACCAACCACAGAGTGCTTTCTCTGCCAGCAACCCATCACACCCTGTGTATCTGTTTCATGAAAGCATGCCCTAATCTTCAAAGGATGGTCCTTCCAGTTCCTGGAAATGTATCACGAGATGAATTGCATGACAGTGTCCCCACATGAGGAACTATGAGGACAGCGTAAACTAAGTTCTCCCAAAACACCCTCCATCATGGTCAATGACTTCAGACAGTGGGAAGCCAAGCTCCCGGCCATGCAGTTGAGAATGCTGAAGAAATCCTCCAAGCAACAATAAACAATAGGAAGAATGCCATGGCAAGCATGAGTCAACATATCCTGGAGAACGGGAAACCCTTCAACATTGTAACAAAAAGAGCTCTTTAGGGAATGACCACAGAATAGAGCATCGTGCAGACACTAAGTCCAGTGTGGGATGCTGGTGTGCATTATCGAAAGCCTCAAGAGGACAACCTTGTGAGATTCCAGCTGTAAAACCATGACTAAAATGAAACAGAAGCTACCGGGAGAGGCACACACAGTATTGATCCTCAATACGTATGAGATCCTTCCCTTTGCAAGCTACTTTACTAAACACAGGACTAAAGAGACAACCAAAGGATAGAATTTTTCAGAAAAAAAGACAGAAGTAGCAATTACACTGTGTGCTTTGCACACAAATGAAAACTCTGTAAACCTGAGCTATGAAATATCTCTCCATATGTGGTTTCAAGGACACTAGCTGCCTGATTTTTTAACTTCATGACTGAGTACAACCATGAGCACGTGCCTCCTTGGACTGCATTACCTGTGCATGTTGAAAGACAAGCTGCCATAGGCCAAACAGAGTCACCCATTCCTGTTTCATTTGTCTTACTGCCCTAGGCCCTGCCCTGTCCACAGGAAAACTGCACAAAGACCAAGAACTCCCCAAGAGCTCATTCTCATGATATCTTCAGGAAAATGGTGACTTGGCCCAATTCCTGGAGCTACAGTCTTCAGGTAACTACTATGAAGATAGTACTACAGTGGCTTGTGGGCAAGTGTTAGTACCTCACAGAGCCAAGGTAAAATGCCCTCTTGGTGACTATGGAAACAAGCCACGATACAACACAGCACTTGACTAGCTGCCATCTGTGCATCAGCAAGGACACGTCACTAGCAAGCACTCAGTTGGGCATCCTTCCAGCAAAGACCTGAAAATGACTAATAGGAATAAATGCAAGTGTTCTCGCTCGAAGAAGTGGAATATGAGACAATACGCTGAGTGAAAGTCAAGTTATGACATTACACTCATTTTGTTCAGATCTGAGCAATATAATTAGGCTATTATTATCAATCTATGAATCCTCAATGATGCTGGAGGTGGTCTGGCACAAACAGAGTAGTGGATTAATTGCTTACCTGTAAGACCTCTGGGAGCCCTGAAGAAGGATAGGAGGCTGTGCCAAGGAAATAAAGAGGTAAGAAACCCACCTGAGGAGTAGACTTGGAACAGCATCAGTGGCCCACTGACAGATAGGTCCTCCACCCTGCTCTCACTCTTAGAAATGATGTTACATCTAGTTTGAACAAATGCTTACCTAATCAGAGATGAACATGCACAGGGTAGCTGTTCAGGACACTAGCTTAATTTAAACTCCTACCACGCACCATAGGCCCACCAAAAATATGGAAGCCCAGTTACGGCAGGTACAGCAAGGCAACTGGTAATGGGCACAAATCTAATAACCATGTCGAAGTAGTCCACAGAACCAAATTCCCATTACAGACCAGTGCCCGTGCCACTTACCTAGTAACCAGCTTGTTTGCTCTCTGTGCCTTAAGAAGATATCATGTGTACAAGTCCTTTTCTAACTCTGTGTGCTGCTAATGAACTTGATTTGCAAGAGCTTCAAAAATGTGAGCCTTCATGTTGCTCATATGTTCAGAGTGACCACTTCCTGACTACCAGCCACTGCAACATGATTCATAATCCGCCACACCACAGGTATACCCTGAGGATACTTAGTTAAAGGCAGACCAACTATACAAGGCCAAGGACACATAAGAGGATTGACATTTCTTCCTCTTAATATTATTTATGACTGAACATCAATAATGCAAATGACAGAAAAGCTTTGAAACATGCCAAGAGACCTGATAATATGGATGGTAATGTTTGTCTCCTTGGAGCTTTTATTTAAAAGCAGAAGAGAGGACAACACAACCAAGATTATGTGAATCCCTATAAAATTCAGGTAAGGGATTCAGACAAAAGCCACAAAACGCCATACCTCATATTGTAACACCTTCTTGGAACACACAGGAAGAAACTGTCAGTACTGACAGAGCTGAACTAACCAGATATACTCTGTGTGGCAGAAAATCATGAAAAGTTCAGCTTTCAAGGAAATATGTCTGGAAACTCTTTCGTCCCTCATACCAATGGCCTGACTCATGTGAGGACTACTTGTTGATACAAATGTGTCTCTTCTTATTGTCCCTAAACCACCTCAAACCCTACATCAAACATGACAGAGAGGAGGACAGGGAAGAGCAAGCTCTTCCAGCAACTCCCTTTAGTGGTCAAGATTTCAGCCAGTTTGGAGTCTAGCTATAGCCCATATTCTTTATACTACCACTCAGGCAGTAAAGAATGAAACCAAGACAGCAAAGATGACCAGAAATGTCACCCTGTCTTACATGGATCAACATTACCTGGGGAACAGGACACTCTTCAAGGAACTCTGCATGAAGAGAGATTTTAAGGAAAGGACCACTGAGTAAAGAACAACATGCACACGCCAAGGGTCCAGCATAGAATACGGGAGTTGAATGGAACATCAAAAAACTTTTTCATAAAAGGCATCAAGAACACAACACTGGGAATCCCTATCACAAAACTGTGATGAAAATGAAACTGAGATCACCAGTAAAAGCTGCACAAACTACTGACTTCAGTACAGCAATGAAGATAAAATGATGGGACTTTGTTTTCAGGCAAAAAGGAGACAAATGGGAGTGATGGTATATACTACTCCTGTGACTATAAATCCCAAAACTTAGGCAAAGATAAGGCAAAATATGTCCTCTTGAGATTGCTTTGGCCATAAACAATAAAGGAAGGGAAATCTGTGTCACCCAATCTTATTCCTTCTGTCCCTAGTCAAGACAAAAAGTTCACCTGTTGAGTATGAGAGCAAGCCACATTTAGACTGTATTCACTGCCGAGCAACACCCAATCTGAGTACATGTTTCTAGGATACATTAGATGGTAGGCTATCCAATGACAACTCCTAAAATGAAAATATTGACATATTCCTACCTTTAATATATCTCTTGGGAATTAAGGTGCTCTTCCTCAGTCATAATGAGAAGGGAGGTACTGAGGTTCATTCATTTGTTCAGCTCCAAAGAAAATAACTGGTGCTGTTATTGTCAATCCATGTAAGCTCAAAGATATTAGTCACAGTAGTATCTTCTAAAACTCACACAGTGCAACGGGTGAGTTGAAAACCTGGCAGAACTTGCGATACCTACAAAAGTCCATGCCCAGGATCACCAAAAAATGGAATCCAACTTGTTAGCAGACTGGGACCAATATTACCTACCTGTGAACTTATAATTTCTTACAGTGTAAACTTTTAAAGAATAATCTCTATCTTGGACAAAAAAAAAAATCTTTATGGTTGTCAAATAGTGCCAGTCAGCCGGAAAATCACATAAGTGGATCTTTTGCTCTCAGCAGCTTCATGGACATGACACATGAGCACTACCAAAGGAAAGTTCTTGATAAAAGAAGAAATTAAAAGGCTACTACTTCTCCCAAAGAAAGGGAGGGTTTGGACGAAACACTATCTTGGCCCCTTAGGCCAAAAAAAAAAAAAAAAAAAGAAAGAAAAAAGAAAAAGAAAAAGAAAACCTTACTGACCTCTTTAATTTGCTAATGCAGGCTTGTAATGATGAGCAAAACCTTTGTAGATTTCATGGGCTAAGGATCCTCAAGCCTTGTGCACTCCTGCCCACCGAGCGGAAGATTTTCACTGCACCACACCCTGGAAAGGGTCATAAAGCAAAGGCACACTTGTGAGAAGAAATCAGGTACAAGAAACACCGCTTCAATGACATTCTTGCATGTGGTCCCCTCAATATGTAAATCTATTTCAACTCTGATGAGAAAGGAGGAGTTGGGGCGGGAGGAATATCTCAGTGGTTAGAGTGCTTGCCTAGCTAGCATAGGGCCCTGCGTTTGCTTCTCCAGTACCACTTAAGATTGGCGAGGTGGTGCACACCTGTAATCCCAGCACTCTGGAGGTGGACGTAGGCGGATTACCATGAGTTAAAAAATTCCTGCAAGAAAGGACAAAGTCCTAATGCCTTGAGTCTCACCATATATGAACTGACAGGAGTGGTTAAGCATGTAGCTGGGTGGGGTCCCCTTGTGCCCCACTGAAGTGACTACTTCAGCACCTCGAATAAGAGTCCAGTGCTACCTTAGCACAGCAACTGCCATATCCTTTGACACATCAAAGTGCAACTCTGACACTATGCTATGAGTACCTGTATATCCTAAACCAGGCCACTGGGTCCTTGTGGCATATTGAGTACTGGATGAAGTCTTGCCTCACCCCCTAACCCTATGAACAGAACCTCATGGTGACCACCATATCTCTTAAAAAACACTGCTTGTACCCAGCAAAGTTTCTGCAGGAACCCATCTGGCAGAAAAGCACTACCTTTGGCAGGACCAACCCACTTCAGAGAGGCCGACTGGTCTCTGGGATACGGGGGATGAAGCCAGTAATCGAAATGCCCACATGGCACTCTGCAGGATTCAGCTGCTCAGCTACACCTTAGGGACCACTCCTGGCCAAAAGTATAGCAGACTGCATTCCTGGGCTGACAGCCTACAGTAACAACTACTAATTTCTGTGACACTTAACTAACCCACACGTACATGCCTTCTCCAGAAAACCTGAGGATACTAAGAAAGGCCTCACAGTGAGCAGCAGGTTGTCAAGGGCAAGCCACACAAGGCTCCTATAACCCCACCTAAATGCACCTGTCCTTTTGCTCTGACTCTTGCTGGTTTTGTCCAAAAGAACCTCTTTAGCTCAAACAAGTGAACAAAATCAGAGGGGTCCATGATTTTCCATAAAACACACACTGCACTGAAAACTTTCTGAACTCAAATATCTCAAAGGGATGCTGAAGGAAAAAGGAGGCTTCAACAAATCCAAATGGGTTTCCTATGGGACACAAGCAGGAATTCAGGCAGAGGCTTTCTTTTGGGATCTTCTATTATAATCTGTATGGCCATAAAGACATGGAGAAATTTCATGCCCCTAACACGTTGCAAATTAGTCTGAATATTTGGATAATCTGCAACACACCAATACAATGAGGAAGATCTCTGTTTCAGTGAACAGGGGATCAACAGAGACAATTTTACAGGTGACCAAAGGAGAGTAAACTGCCAAAGCTGACCATTATCCCATTCTAAGAAACCCATGACAAAGGGACAGGAAGAGAACCATCATCCACATGATCTGCAACCTTCACTAAATTCCAGAAGTGCTAAAACAGCGTACACCAAACTAAAAAACAAAACAAAACAAAAAAACCTCCTGAGGCACTCCAGTAGGGAAGCGGGGAGAAAGAAAGACCCAGGGTGTGTCCATGTCACACAGTGCCACATAACCATTCTGCCAGTTTAGCTTCCTCCCTACCATGGCCAGCAAGACATCAATCACATGCGATTACACATATCCAGGATGACCTTGTCAGGATTCAAAAGTTACAGACTTAGATACTCCTTATTGCGTGCATAGCTAAGCCCTGGCAAATATCATTCCAACAATGTTGCTGTTTCTCATTCCTTCCAATTCATCTTCCCAGGCTTCCCATTTTCAGCCAGAATTCATGGGAAATGATGTGTGCTCTGTTGTGGTGGTCCTAGTGCACTCTTTGCTTCAATGACTACATGGCCCTGGGCAAGGGCCCTTCCCCCCCCCCCATTTTATTGATATGTATTAGTGCAAGATTTAAGGTTTATACTGAAGTTGAGGATTTTGTGCACATACGTATCTTGTCAAGGAAGGGTCCTCTTTTTAACTCTTGATGAATGATCTTTCACAAAGGAGTCAAAAAGAACCCAAGAAAATGACTCAACTGACACAAAGTTTATCCTCATAAGGCCCAACTACAACCCATCTAACCAAAGCCATTCAGACACTAGATATCCCCAGGGTACAATGCTCCTTATCTTATCTTGTATTCTATAATGTCAATCAAGGACAAATCACCCCTCAAGCCCCATTTCCTACTTAAGAAAGCATTGTGCTGGACCTCAGTCATGATGAGAAGGATGGTACTGAGTTTTCCCTCATTTTGTTGAGCTGTCCGTCGAATGATTATGGGGTACCATCATCATCATCATCTAAGAAAATTCTGAAACTATGAAAGCAAATCCCACACAGGGGTCAATCAGCGAAACCAATGACCTTACAGACCTTCTGCTCTCTGGAGTCATAGTCAGGACACATGAGCAGCACAAGTGCTCAGGCCTCTCTGTAAGCAGTGAGCAGGCTGCTAATGCCACAAAAAATGTCAGTCCTCGAGTCTCCCCCTGAGGCCCAGAACAACAACAAAAAAATCTTACTGATCTTTTAAATCTGAGTATAGGTCCACACTGAGGAGACAAAGATTGTAGCTCTTCCTGGGCTACTGGTCCTCAAGACGTGTGAATATTTTTCTTCTCACGTGGTGTGGAGACTTCCATACAACACACCCTGTGAGGAGACATAAGTCAATGGCACACATGTAAGAAAAGCCAGGTACAAGAAACACCATTTCAGCAAGATTCTTGCAAATGGTGGGGGCCCTTGTGTCTGAATCTAGCTAAATGTGGATAAGAGAGAGGATGCCCTCAAGTCTTATGAGTCATTTCCCAACCTCTACGCAACTGATAGCAGTGGTGTACATGTATTTAAGTCTGGGGTTCTTGTGTAACCCAGTCCTCGTGCTACACTTTCTCAAAAGAAAACTTGCCATCTCTCTTGGCCACCCAAAGAGTGACATCAACACCATGCCAAATCTGACAGCCTGCACACTCCCATCTAGGATACTTGTTCCTTGTGCATGCTCAATGTCACAAGTGACCACTCACTCCTTACACTAACAATCAGAACCTAGTAGTGACTATGATGTCTCTTATAAGCCACTGTACGTTCTAGACAAAGTACCCATGGGAATTCCACTTGGCAGCTAAGCACCACCTTTCACAGTACCATGCCACTCCAAAAAGGATGATTGATCTGTGAAACATGAGAGTCAAAGCCAGCATTTAAGATGACATCATTGGAATACCCGTGGCCAGAGAATACCCTTTGGCACTTAATCCATGGCCAGAAGGCACTTTTGGACTAATGACCGGAGTAAAAAAGAACAAACTCCATACCCTTCAACTCACTAACACATACATGCTTTCTTTTCCAGAACTCTGCAGCCCCATAGCACGACTCAGATTGCCAAAGTCATGCAACTCAAGGCTGCCACGTCCACTGCTCAGTGAACATGTCCATGTGTCTCCTCCAAAGCTTGCTGTTCTGACAATAGATTCTCTACAGGTCAACACTAAGACCACAATTTGTGGGTTCCATCGCTAAGTCCGACAACTCCATACGCCTAAGAAAACTTCCAACCCTCAAAGGTCTCATGGCATGTGGAAATCAAAATTTAGCTCAAGCAACTTCAATTTGAGTCACAAGGTGACGAAAGGGGATGACAGTCTGAGGCTTTCTTTGAGAATCTTCCACCAGGATATGTGTGGGTCATCCCAGCCACAAAGACATGCAGACATATACTTGTTTGTCAACATGATCCAATGGACCGCTTCGATGATATTCCATGACACCAAAAGTGATATCACTTCAGAACTTCAGAGCAAAAGAGTCCAGAAGTGTCACTTTTGTAGATGGCTCTTAAGCGAGTAACTGGCAAAGCCAACCATCAACTGCATGCCAACGGACCTATTTTAAAGGGAACAGATGATCCTTGGTCCCCATGAGATGCAACATTCACAAATTAGAGGGGTGCTTATCAGAAAGAGTTACACGCTAATCTCAACATCTAAACCTCCCATGCAAGTAGCTACAGAACAACCTTAGCTGCCGAGGGAACTACCTGCCTGGGAAACCCAGAGGCTCAGTAGGGAAGGAAATTAAAGCCAAAGGGTAACTTCTTGCCACCCATCTCCACAGTAACACTCCGCTCACTTGGCCATGTGATTGTTCTCTACCATGGTCAGCAGGACTTCAACCTCACACAAATCTGAGTATCTGGGTTGGCCCACCTAAGAGCCAACAGAAATAGCCTTGGTCCCTTTTTACTTCCCAGGCTAAGGCCTGGCAACTGCCATTTGAACACAGTTGCTGGGTTCTCTTCCTTAAAATTCACCATCTCAGGAGTATGCCTTCCAACAACAACTCATACATAAGGACATTGACTGGGCTGTGCTTTGCTAGAATGATGACTTGCCCTCCTTTGTAAGAGACCACTTATTCTCAGTACACAATCTTTCAAAATGGAGCCAAAAAGAACCCAAAGGACAATCCAAATGATATAAACCCTAAACTCAAGAAGTTCACCTAAAGCTCTCCCAACTACATCCATTCTGATCAACAGGCCTTCCCAGGAAGATGTCCCTTACCTTGTACTGTGTCATCAGGGTAAATGTTCCCTTAGCCCCCTTATCCTTCTTGGTGGAACAATGTGCTGGACCTCAGTCACGATGAGAAGGACGGTACTGAGTTTTCACTCATTTTGTTCAGCTTTTCCAAGGAATGATTATGGGGAATCATCATCGATCCAAGCACATTCAGAGATTCAAGTAGACTATGCAGAGTGGACAAGGGTCTAGCCAATGACCCATGGGACATTCTGGTGTTTGGAATAATACTATCAGACTATATGAGCAAGAGTAGTGGAGAGTCCTTGCCGAAAGAAGAACTCAGCAGATTATAGACCCCCAGAAAAGTAGGTCTCTAAATCACTGCAGAGACAAAATCTTATCAGTCCCAAAGACAAAAGAAGTTTACTGACCTCTTCAATCTCTGAGTCCAGATCCCCACAGAAGATAAAAATCTTTTAACTCTTCTAGGGCTAGAGGCTTGTGAACGAATTCTGCTCACGGAGTGGCAAAACTCCTATGCTAAGAGGACACAAATCAAAGGCACATTTGTGAGAAGAACCTAGGTACAGGAAACATTCCTTCAACAACATTCTTGCATGTATGGCAAAGCTGACCTTTGATAGCGTGCTAAGAGACCTATTCCAAAGGTGACAGAAAGGGAACCTGGTTCACATCATCTGCAATCTTACCAGAAAGAGCTGTCCTGGCAATCTCAACTTCTAACACTCCCAGGCAGATGCCTACCAGAACAGCTTGCCTGCAAGGCACCACAAACCCAGGCTACAGAGAGCCCCAGTAGGGGAGGGAAATGAAAAACATAGGGATCATTCTTGCTAACCAGCATTACACTAACAACTCACCTATGCGGCTTTGGGATTGTTCCCTAAAATAGAGCGCATGACAATAATCTCATTCAATTCTGCATATAGGAGACGGCCACAATTGGGAACCAAAAGTCATATAATTACACATTCTCTACTATGCGTATTGCTACTCCCCAGTAAATGACATTGGAATTCTGTCATCAGTTCCTCCTCCTTCAAATACACTATCTCAGGACGGCGCCTTCCAATGGCAACTCATAGGCAAGGATAACCCCTCTGTTTTGACGGTTCTGTGCTCTCTTTGTCAGAATAATGATCTGCACCCATGGCAAGAGTCTTTTCACTAACTGGCAATACAGAATTTTCATGATGGAGCCAAAAAGAACAACAACAACAAAAAACCCCTACTCATTTGACAAAATACCTAAACTCTTCAAGTCCTACTAAAACCCACCTAACTATGGCCATTCTAGAGAGAAGGACTTACTGGCATGATTCTCCCTATAATATACCCATGTCGGTCAGGGAAAATCGCTCCTCAAAGTCTTTCCTGTTCAGTGAAGAAATGTGCTGGACCTCAGTCACGGTGAGAAGGACGGTATAGAGTTTTCACTCATTTTGTTCAGCTTTTCCAAGGAATGATTCTGGGGTATCATCATTGATCCAAGCACATTCTGAGACTTTGTGAGTAGATAACACACTGTGGTTAACGAGGCAAGCTGATCAACTCTCAGACCTTCTGCTCTCTAAAGTCATGGTAAGGCCCTCTGAGTCCCACAAGTGGCAGGTTTTGCTGAAAGAACTCAGGAGCCCACCAATGCCCTCCTTGGGACTGTAGGAGATTAAAGGCCATTTCTGCTCTAAGGCAAAAAAGCTTACGTGACAAGTTGAGACCCACATGGAGAAGACAAATCTATAGCTCTTCATGGGTTAGAAGTTGATATGGCTTGTGAACTTTTGCCCACAGAAGGGCAACTCTCCCACTCCAAAAATCAGTCTTTGCTACAAACAGAATTCAACAAGTTACCATGGCCCCTTCAGAGATTCAGTTTCTTAAAGGCAACCAAGAACTAAGACTATATCTGTGGCTTAGCCCAAATAATAAAATAAAATGAAAAGCTTACCATCTTCTTTGATCCACAGGTCATGGCATACACTTAGGAAACATATCCTGTCATATTTCAATGAGCCAGTGGTCATCATCTCGACTTTTGGACATGCTCTGCCCAATGGATGGAATGCTTCCCTTGTCCTGTGAAGTAGACATGTATCAAAACACATACTTTTGCTAAAGACCCAAATACAAAAAACACTGCTATGACACTGTGCTTCACTCCAAGGGCACTCTTGTAACTGCTTTTGGTTCAACCCTATTATTCTATACTATTTCCTGGTGACATTAGAGATTCTCCAAAATTGTGTGCAATTAATGATAGATGGTGTGCACATAACTTGCTCGAGCCCCCTTACATCTCCCTGTATATGCTGGAGTTATACAAGTGGCACATCTCATGTAGTAATTTTGTTCGTCTCCTTTGAATCAGACCCTACCATTTCAATCAGCACAGGGGCCTTGACTAACATAATTGTAACCTCTTGGGTACTTGGAACAAGGCCCAAGGTTCTTGTCCAAAAGCAACATTGGCTGAAGTGACCACTCACTCACTCACTACACACACATACATGGATTCATAATGGGAGTTGTTTCTAGGTCCTATCCAAGGGAAACCTAGCTGGCAACAAAGTCACCTCCTCTGGCAGAAGAATCCAATGGCATAGACGAGGTATGTTTCTGGGAAATAGGCTGGAGGCCAGTATTCATGACAAAGCATTGCAATCTGTAGAGTTCTACCAACCAACTGATACCTGAGATTTGCATATGACCAATGGGATGTCTCCAGGAATGGAGGGATGAGAGGAGGAATCACCATGCCAACAACCCACAGAAAAAAGAACTGGACTCCACAGGTCTCACCTCACTCTTATACAGGCACCTTGTTTCGCAAATCTCTGAGGAAACCTTCCCAGGACTCAGGGTATGACTGACATTCTCCCTCAGGCCTGCAATCTGAGAAGCCTATACCCCTGCATCATTTGCAGCATCTACTATGCTTTATGCTGCCTGTCTTTGAATCCTAATCACCTTAACTTTGTGGCTAGCATTAGCTGATACCTTCCTGATGGTACCACAACTATACACACCCTACCACTTTTCTAGCCTCCATCCAACCCAATGAGAAGTCAGAAGGAATAAGAAAGCTTCTCCAGCACCTCCACATCCTAATGTGAACCAAGGGGGAGTCCAATCCGAGACCATGATTTGGATCAAAATGTCAAAAATTAAACTACCCAAACTGGCCAGGATTGGGGTAGAACTCAGAAAAAGGTACATACATCACCATGATTATTTGTAATCTATGTATTCAGAACACGGAAGAAACTAAAACTCAATAGCAAAGTAAATAACTAAAATGGCCATTCTGATGCATATATTCAGAATGGCCATTTTAGTTATTCATGATAAATAATTTAAATGAACTAAAAAGAAGGATACAAATGTGCAATGAAGTTTTGAAAACAATTGTCAACTCTACTAATCACATCATGGAAGTGTTAATTATACCCACTATGCAATATCATCTTACTGCAGTTAAAAAACCTACTTTCAGACTTCTGGTTAGGATGCTGGACAAGCAACAGAGGGGGACAATGTCTCTTTGTAGACTCACTTGATAAGTGGAGATAATAGTCAAAACAGCCTGTTCAATGTAGTTAGGAGAGAGAGGAGCACCCTAACAGCTGGAAGGAGAAGAATGGATAAAAATAATATGGGAAGATCAGAAATCCAGAAGAAACTTCGGAAGTGGGAAGCAAAAGAGAGCTGGAATCCACCACAGGCTGAGGACACTGTCATCTACAGAATCTGAAGACAGAGGAAAGCTCATCAGGCACTCAGAACTTTAGACCAAGGTAAAGTGTAGATCTGGAAGAAGTGGGAATCGGCAGCAGCTGGCAGCCCCAGCCTCCAGAAAGCCACCATAAGGAAGTGTGAACCGCAAACACATTGAGAGCTTCCCCTAGAAAAGGCCTCCTGGAGCCTGGACCAGCTTGGGAGAAGCAGCCATAAGAGGCAGTGATGTATGCAGCTGGATATTATTTAAAGAAAGAAAAGACCAAGCCCGAACTTTTCAGAAAAAGAAGGCTCAGATGGGCACAATGGGGTTTTGGGGAAACTATTAAATAGTGTCCAGGAAGAAGCTAGCACAAGTGAAACTTAACGAGAAGAGAGAAGGGCTGCTGAACCCCTGAATGGCTTGGTGGTAGTAGCACCACATCCCAGAGCAGAGATCCCCGCCATCGGGGGAGGGAAGCCAGAAAAGACAGAAGAGCTTTGCTGAGGGACCTGGGGGTGCGCAGGACACCTCTGAGGCAGACGAACTGTGAAGCTCTCCCTCATCACTTCTCCCAGCACAGAAATCAGCAATTTCAGCTCCCCCAACACCCCCTCATGCCCATTCGCAAAAACCTCAGCTGGGCCTTTGTAGTGCAGTCATTCAACAACAGAAACACGGGAAGAGAAGGCAACATAACAAACACAGAAACTCCTGAGTCCCCAGAAACGACTCTCATGAGTGCTGAAACAGTGGAACTCATATTCTCAAAGAAACGAAAGCAATAATCAGTGGGCTTAAAGAGGAACTCACTAAACCGACAGTGGGCCTAATGGATACAAAGCTGACTGAGCAGACAGAAGCCACAAATAAAACACAGGCTGAGGTAAATAAGAAAAAGTGAGACATGAAGGAATATTTTGATAGAGAAGTGGAAATTATGAAAGGAAATCTATCTGAAACTCAGGTATGAAAAATACATTTGAAAGTGGGGAAAGCTGACTTGAACATTGTGAGGACAGAATTTCAGATCTTGAAGACAAGGCTGATAAAACAAATGGTGTAATTATAAGGACTTCAAAATATGAGCTAAGTAGCTGGACACACAATAGCTGATAGATGATTAAAAGAGTACCAACCTCAGAATTATACGGGTGGTTAGCCTGGACTACATGTTGAGTTAAAGACCATCCGGAAGTAGAGAAAGAGACCCTGTATTAAAAAATAAAACAGAAATGTAAATCAGTAGTCACTATGGGAAAACATAATAGAGACTCTGAAAATAGTACTAATAATCCCAGTGATCCCACAACGGAGTATATGCTTAGGGAAACTGAAATTTTTAGGTTAAACAAATTTTGTGCTCTCTGTTTTACTGCAATGTTATGTATAAAAGCCAAGATATAGAGTCAACCATCTATTCACCAATAGATAAAAATCATACAATACACATGTATAATGTAAATGATTAGCCATAAACACAGGATAAAAGTCTTGAACTTGCAACAAATTGGAGAAGACTGTGAACTAAAATAAGCTAGACACTTTCATAAAAAGTTGATCTCATAGAAATAGAACAATGGTACTAGAATTTGAGAAATGGAGGAAGCAGCAAAATGAGAAGAGTTTGGTACAAAATTATGTAAACCTAAACATGATATACTTGGATGTGCGACAATATCATAACAGAGTTACTGTAGTTAATAATGTATTACATATTTCAAAATAGCTGGAGAAAATCATTTTGTAAGTCATCACAAAATAAATGACAAAATGTTGACTATTATTAATATGCTAATTAATTTTATTTGATCATTGCATAATTTATACATGCATCAAAACACCACACTCTACCCAATAAAGATGGATAATTATTGAGGGTCAATTAAAACAAAACAAAACTAGAAAGTAGCTAATATAAGCATAGTGGAAATATAAAGTACTAATAAGGATGCCAAGCAAAATAACCTCATGTTTTCTTGGCAGAAATATAAATGATATGAAATCTCAGAAAATGGCTTAGCAAACTTTTTCAGTATAACATGTACTAACAGCACACAGGAGAAAACCCAATCTTAATTATCAGGAATCAGCACACTATGTGTCAAAGCTGATAACCTATTAATAAAGTTTAAAGGGAAAACTGCCACATCCATTCTACTTACAGAAGGTTCAGTAGTTTGAGGCAGAGATCATATGGTCTAAATGACATAAAATGTATTTGATTTGATACTTACATAAAGTTTGCTAAGTACTGCTAGGGAAAAAAAAAAAGTAACTTCACACAGAAGCCTGAATAAGACAATATCTGGATTTATTTATACCAGGAAAAATTTGGGAACAATGTATTCAATTCAACAATGAATTTTAATTAAACAATACTGCACTCTCAAAAAATATTACAAACCAATCAAATGAATCCTATAATCTACAAGCTGAATGTATCAAAAATTGGTTTCTCTGACTTGGAAAACCCAGAACGCAGACATTCTTTGGAACCACATGAAGTGATAGCCAGAGCCGAGGGAAGGGACAGGGAGTGGGTGGGAGGGTAGAAGATGGGAAGGGATTGTAAAGTCGATATGATACATAGGTGTACGAAACACCCAAATTCATTGTAAATACTATGTATTACATTTGTATATTAACAAAAATAGTGGGGAAAATTGATGATTGAAATTTTCAAAAGTTATATAGTATATAAATATATAAATATTTCTAAAAGATTAATTTAAAAGTAAAAATTAATGGATTCCAGAGTATAAGAATAAAGGAACTTACTGTAGTTAAATAATGTTATATCCTGAACATGCTCTACCTCATAACACAAATCTACACGTTAAATTGAAAGAATGTACATAAAAATAGAATTAAATGTTGACATATTATAAAAGTAAAATATTAAACATAAAAGTCACTACACCAATGTCTCAGTAATTCACAGCAGCTTCAAAAAATAATAGAATCCCTGAGATCCACTGAACCATGGATTAAAATACACCTACGAGGAAAATTTCAGAATTACAGAAATTTCAGAATGAAAGGGCAACATAGAAGGTAGAAGGACCAGGCATATTCATGCATTAGCAGAAATAATATTGGTAAGATGGCATACAACAAAAAGTAAGCTACACATTCAATGTATATGTCATCTAACTACCAACCAACTTCTTCAAAATCATAAAATTCATATACAAACACAAAAGATGTGAAATAGCCAAAGCAACCATAAGCAAAATGAGAAAGCACTCAGTTATCATAATACCTAATTTCAAAGTAAACTATCAGCCACAGAAACAAAAGAGTATGGCCTTGGTGCCAAAACAGGTAAGCCAACCAGTGGAACAGATAAGAGTACAAAGAAACAAATATATAAGTACGGTCATCTTATTCCAGAAAAAGGAGCCAGAAACTACACATCAAAGAAAAGACAATCTTTAAAAAAAAAAAAAAGTGATTGCAGAAACCTGGATGAAGCTATAGAACATTATAAGATCCCTATATTGAGCCCTACATCAGAAAGTAAAATGGAGACATTGACCAAATCAAACCACCTATTATATAGATACTACCTAGAATTCTCGGGAAAAATAAACACATATACAAGAAAATGTGGCACAGAACACATGGTATATGAGTTTCAAAGGATCTTGATTTAGCTTCTCACCTTTCTCTTCTGACATGGAGGGTCTAATTTCAGGCCGCTGCTGTCTCAACGAAACAAGACAGAAAAGAAATACTCTCAGAAAATTCTCCACAGGCAAAACAAAAATTTACTAAATTTTGTCACATTTTAATATTTATATAGACATGCAGACTTTAGCCTAACAGTAATAAGACTTTCAGTACCTACTTAAGAGCTGCTTAATTGTTAATTCAATCAGTGTCCTCTTCCATTATTCAGGGAGATATTTCCTTTATATAAGTATCTACATACACTTCTGTTCAAAGTATACAAGCTGAAGCAAGCCTGGGTCACTGCGCATATGTAAGGTACATAAAAGAGTAATCTAATGCCCAGCTCTGAGAGAAATATAAAGCATTCTTGTATCACTCTTACATTGTCAATAGGTAGACACCACACAAAGCCAGTCTGGGAAGTCTTTTTTTGGCCTATTAAAGGACCACACATGTGGACCTCAGATTGACATCTGGAATGCATCCCTCGGCATCCTCAGATGGCGGTACTCATCATCGATCCACACCAGCACCCTCTCGACAAACAGGTGTTTCCGTAGCCAGGCCTATTCTGTTCAGACTTCTTCTCCACTACCTTATGAAGAGCCATACAGGAGAGTCACAGTAGACAGTACGTTTACTGTCTGAATAATGAAAAGTCACATAGATAAAACAGAAAAATATGGCCTTGAGTTAGTGTAACAAACTTAAGTAAAATGTATTGTGCTTTTAGAAAATCCTTTTAATTTTCCAAAACTTTAAAAAATGAAGGAATGAAACAACTAAAATAGCATAAGTACCCATAAATATCAGCACAAACATGTATGTTTGGAACTTACCAGCTAAAGTTAAACAATCAATATCTAGCACACTTGAATTTACAAGACTGCTTTCAAGCAACACAAAAATTTAAAAAGAAAATACGTTGGGTGATTAGAATAGCAAAGACATTAGAGCAGTGGTTTAGCAAGCACAAGGCCTGAAGCTTGATTCCCCAGCACCACAAAATCGGAGCACTTGGGAGCACTTGGGAGGCTGATGCAGGAGCATTTCCAGGAGTTCAAGGCCATCCTGAACTACATTTTGAGTTTTTTAGCAGCACGCACTAGAGAAGATGCTGTCTCAAAGAAGAAAAAAGAACAGGAAATATGTCAGTGATTATTAAACATTACTCAGGCTCAATCAAAAACAAATTCCAAAAAAGAGGAAACTGAGCACAGTGGTACATACCTGTAATCCCACCACTAGGGAGGCTGATGGCAGAGCTCCAGGCCAGCCTGGGATACATAGTAAACTCAGGACCAACTTGGACTACAGAGCAAGATCCTGTATGAAAAAAATGAAAAAGGAGAAGAAAGAAAATAACAGAGGTACTAATGACTATTCTTTGAACAAAACAGGTTCCAATGGGGTAAAATCTATTATAAAACTATTTTACCTTGAGCCTACAAAACCCTAAACTTACAGCAGGGAAGTTTGAATGTGAAGCTGAAGGTGACGAATACACACACAAAGGCTTTAAAAAATATCTCAGAAATTGGTCACTTTTCTAAAGTACTCCAAATTGCTACAAACTTTAACCTGCGATAGATATCATAAAAATAAACCAGGTAAGAAATAGAGGAAAAACAATAAAATATAAAAATTACTATTATAGTAGATATCATAAATCTATCTACACACTTACAGTTTGGTCCTTTTTCCCTTTGTCATTTAATATTCTCACGTCCTCTTTAAAATTCTTATTCTATATCTAGGCAGAAATTCTGTTCACCATGCTATGCAGATGGGTGGCACACCAGGGATCTCCTATGAGAGATTCATAGTTTTATTCCCCCTAACAAAGACCTTATGAAAAATGCCTGTGATAGCTGAAATGGAAAGTACTCAATGGGGTATAGGAAGACCAATACCCTGGTAATAAGAGATGATAACTTTGAAAATCTATTTCAAGAGCATATACCAACTTGCATGTTGGACCTTACAATTTATTTCAAAACACTATATAAACATAAATCAAAGGCCAAGAAAAAATAGATGAGAAAATTTGAAGATAAATGGAGCTTATATAGAAAGAAGCAGGTAAGATAGGACATTCCAGAAGTGAAACATGAGAGGAAGAAGATGGAGAAAGCACTATCCATCTATATTCAATAGTGGAGCTCAAGGAAGAGTCTCAGGAGGAATGCGTGGGGAAATGTATGAAGGTGAAGTAAGAAACTCAAAGTGCCATGAAACACCAACTCCTTGGCTATGATTTTACTCTAATATCAACTAACCTGCATTCCCCAAGGAGAAGGCTGAAAAAAGATATACACTGTTACAAAGTCACTTGAAATACAGTTATAGAGATGTGTTAGAAGTAACAGTTTGAAGTAGGAAGGTTCATCATGCAAACATAACTCAGAAAGTGCAACAGGAGAATCAGAACAAGAAAATGTTCATGCAACATGACAAATGTTAATTCAGTTAACTCAGCAAGAATCTATACAACGAATTGCAACTCCAACATATAAACAGCAAGAGTATATGCAAATTAAAACTCATGATTTTAGGTAAACATTCTTAACACACTTCTTTCAGTAAAAAGAGAGCATGAACACACACAAAGTGCACCAATGTAGAGAAATGCAAAGTACCACAGATATATAAACTAATGGTCATACAACATTTTATGTAACAACAGTGGGAAAAAATTCTTTTCAAAGAAACTGAAACATTTGCCATACTACAACCTACACCAGGCCCCAATACACGTTATCAATGTCGAAAGCACTTAAATCAATAGAGTGCATTTTCTGATGAAATTTAGGAACAAGACAAGACTACCGATTTTCACCACTCTTACTCAACAGTCCTTGAAACACTTGCCATAGCAATCAGACAAGAAAGTGAAATAAAGGGAATCTGCATTGGAAAGTATAAGTCAAACTATCCTTATTTGCAGATGATATGTTTATCTACATGGAGGACCCCAAAAACTCCACTATGGAACTGTTGGAAATAATAAAAAATTTTAGCCAAACTACAATAGCTTTTCTCTACACTAGCAATGAACTTACTGAGAAAGAACTCAGAAAAACAATTTCATTCTCAATAGCACAGCAAAAAATTAAATATCTAGGAGTACACCTAACCAAGGAAGTGAAGGACCTATATAAAGAAAACTACATTACATTGAAGAAAGAAGTTATAAGTGACATCAGAAAATGGAAAGGCATCCTCTTTTCTTGGATAGGCAGAACAAATATAGTCAAAATGACTATACTGCTGAAACTTATATATAGATTTAATGTAATTCCTATGAAACTACCAACAGGTTTCTTCAAAGAACTTGAAACAATAATCTTTAAATTCATATGTAATCAAAAGAGACAAGAATAGCGAAAGCAACCCTGAGTAACAAGACCAAGGCAGGAGGCAGTACAGTTCCAGACATCAGGTTTTACTATAAAGCAATAGTCGTAAAAACAATTTGGTACTGGCACAAAAACAGACCAGTGGAACAGAATTGAGGATGCACAGACAAACCCAAATACCCTCAAATACTTAATCTTTGATAAAGGAGCCAAAAGTATACACTGGAAAAAAGGACAGCCTGTTCAAAAACTGGTGCTGGGAAAACTGGTCATCCATATGCAGAAGAATGAATCTAGTCACACACCTGTCACCATGCATCAAAATCAAATAAAAGTGGATTGAAGACCTAAACATTAAAAGTGAAACACTAAATCTTCTAGAAGACAAATCAGGCAAATATCTAAAAGACATAGGGGTAGGCAAAGACTTTCTTAATAAGACACCAAAAGCAAAAGAAATTATCCCCATTATTAACAAACGGGATCTTGTCAAATTAAAAAGTTTCTACACAGCAAAGGCAATTATCAATACTGTAAAAAGAGAACCCAATAGACTGGAAAAATATTCACCACCACCACCTCAGATAGGAGGCTCATAACAAGAATATACAAGGAACTGAAGAAAAGTAAGCTCCTCAAAATCAAGGACATTATTGAAAAATGGGCAATGAAATGAAGAGGCAGTTTACTCATAAAGAAGTTCAAATGGTCAATAAATACATGAAAAGATGTTCAACATCCCTAGCCATCAGAGAAATGCAAATCAAAACATTGCTGAGGTACCATCTAACTCCAGAGAGATTGGCGTATATGAACAACTCAAATAGCAGTCAGTGCTGGCGAGGCTGTGGGGAGAAAGGAACCCCCCTGCGCTGCTGGTGGCAATGTAAATTGGTACAACCACTATGGAAATCAATATGGAAGTTTCTTGAAAGATTGAAAATAAATATCCCCTTAGATCCAGTGATACCCCTCCTGGGAATAATTCCAAAAGAGGTCAAAACAACACATAACAGAGGTGCATGTATACTCATATTCATAGCAGCACAACTAACAATAGCAAAAATGTGGAAGACACCAAAATACCCATCAACAGACCAATGGATTCAGTACGAACTGTGGTATTTATACACAAACATGGAATACCACAAGCATCTATAAAGTCAGATAGGTTGGAGGCTTTCATGGGCAAATGGAGGAACTTGAGACCATCATGCTTAGTAAAGTGAGTCAGAAGCAGAAATATCAAATGGTTTCTCTGATATGAGAAACCCAGATCGCAATTATCTCATGGAACTTAAAGTGGAAAATAATGAGAATAAGGGAGGGGGTTTGGGGGAAGGTTGAAAGGAAAGAGGGCAGGGTCTTATTACATTGCCAAGATATGTATGTGCACAAAATACTCAAGACTAATGTAAACCTTAAATTTTGCACTTATACATATCAGTAAAATGGGAAAAAACTGAATAAAATCTGGGGCTGAATACTGGATTTAATGCCCATGTGCCAACTCTAGACTTTCATCCACAGAACCTGTATGTTAGTAGCCATGTACTTAAAAAAATACTAGGGCATGTGATACTAAGAAGATAAATATTTAACAAAAAGAATATTGGAGTATTCAAAGCCATTAAGATTATGGACTATCAATGATTTTTAAACAACAAAGGTCATTCTCGTGTAGATTAGAAACACTGTACTGTTCACCAACAACAGCAATTATATTTCATTTTCATCAGATTTGCAATAACATAGGAATATATGATTAGGGGACACTTACAGTGTACATGCTTATGTACTGCCTGTGAGAAAGGACCAGGAAATCTTAAGTCTAATGATTTGTGCATGGGCAATGATTACAAATGAAAGGCAAGGGCTACATCAACTGTTAGGTCCTAGAATGTTTTGTTTGTTTGTTAAATATAATGATAAGAATCACTGTACTTGTTTGGCAAAATTTGACAAGCCTAAGTATCTCCTCTGCTTGTGTAGCTGTCCTCTGAATCTTAAGTAAACCTGTATGTATTAATTCGATATTCCACCAACACTGTTCTCACGCTCTTTTAAACTGACAAGACAAAGCAAAACATATGACTAAAGTACTCATAAACCAGGATAAACCAGGAGGGAGGCAGTGGAATGTATACATTCGTAATTTACCTCTTGAAATTAATTATTTCTCCAATGTTGTGTTCAGTGAGTAGTCACTGAAGACATGTAAAGTACTCAATTTCTGGACCCTGAGCTCTCCTCAGGGACCATATAGCTTTACCACCTAACGGAGGAGGTGA
The DNA here is from genome assembly GCA_004027205.1 of Ctenodactylus gundi. Lineage (NCBI taxonomy): Eukaryota > Metazoa > Chordata > Mammalia > Rodentia > Ctenodactylidae > Ctenodactylus > Ctenodactylus gundi. Next base: position 22,941 of record PVKB01005336.1, read on the forward strand.
ACTGGCTGTGCAGCTCTGAGGACAGGATGCTGTCCATATTTATTGGCGGTAAAAGCAAGGAATGTGGGGCTACAGCATATAGGGCAGTGAATCATTTACATAGGATAGGCCCCAAACTGATAACAATGGTTAATTAAAATCACAAAGCAGATACTTGAGGATAAAAATCAAAGTTAGTAGGCAGGATGCAATCTTATCCATCTCTGAGGATTAAGGGTGGATGGACATTAAGCAAATTATATAAAAGGGGGCTGGGGCTTTGGGAAGTAGGAAGTCTTCATTAAAGCTCAACTCACAGGTTAGCATTATCTAGCTTTGGGAGAGCCAAACAGAGAGCAGGCTTTCACAGCAAGCACCTTTCAATCTATGAGGCAGAAAGCCTGAATTTCAACTTTTCACACTTATGAATTATTAAAAGGGTCCCCACACTCCTAAAAGAAACTTCACTCAGTATTCAATAGAATGTTCTTGTGCAGAGGTTATTATCTGCCTATAAATGCAGAAAATAAAATTTTACAAATCTCTGTCAGATCATTCTTCAAAACGTTAAATATTTGAGGAACGATACAAAATAACACAGGTGTGGGGGACGTGGCTCAGTAGCCAAAGTGCTTGCCTAACAAGTACAAGGCCATAGGTTAAATTCTCTAGCACCACATAAACTTGTCATGGGGACATACGCCTGTAATTCCAGCACTAAGGAGGCTGAGTTGTCTTGACTTCTAGGCAAATAGGAGCTACTCAGTGAATTCAGGACCAGTTTATAATACAGAGTGAGACTCATCTCAAAAAACAAAAATAATAAAGAGAAATGGTTAAAGTGAATTATTATTGTACAAAACACAGTGCTATTAATCAACCTCAAAGATTCTCTCTCACTGCAAAATCAATTCCATGATTCTATATTTCTGGACAACCTCTTTCATGAGTGATTTTGGGTGCACTGTCTTGGCTGCCCTGATGTCCTCAATCCATTCAAAACTTTTATATGTGTTTTGATCATGGGGAAGCACCAGAATTCTCCTGGTTTCAGATGTGATGAAGGAAACGGATTAAGACACACCATATTGTTTTTCATAGCCTGTTTATCAGTTGGATGGCATTTAGTAGTGACACATCTTTTTTTTTAAGAATCGTGCTTCGCAAACATATAAACAGTTCTTGGTCTTACATTACTGCTTCAAAAAGTGGCCAAATAATGGAATCAGTGTATGAGCTCAACAGGCAATGTGTCTTTTACTGTAATGAATTTTATTTGGATACACACTGTATTTTGTGATTCGCCATTTTAATTGCCTCATTCTTACTATAAGAAAATCGAAAATATATGCACACACACGAACCTCCATCCATGCATTCACAGCAGAATAATCCATAGTATCCAAAATTAGAAAAAAATAAATTCTTATTAACATTTGAATGAATAATAAAATGTGGCAGATTTACACAATAGAATCTCATGAATCCATCGAAATGACCTAAGTTTCAATATTGGTTACCATGTCAATGAGCTTTGTAAACACTATGGAGGTAACACAATTCAGGGTACAATAATTCTCTGAGCTAAAAATACATCAAATGATGGTACACATAAAGGCAACTATCACTACAACATTTTTGCATTATTCCACACTTTCATATTTCCAGGTCATATCTGTATGCTTAAATACATCTGCTTGAATAGTTCTTGATTTTTTGCAGCATATCATATAATGTGTCATAATTTCAGATTAAAAAATATCCATAATTACTGGATAATTTTTTCCAGTATCATCTGTTAATGTTTTGACACATTTGCATTTTCCTGTCTTTTTGTGTTCTACATTTGTGTTTGAAAATACATGCATATATCAAACAAATTGAAAAGCTCACCTAAAACAGTACCGTACTCCTCAAATCTTTTTAGTTTTATATCCTAAAAACTAAGATAGGGCTTTGGAATCAAGATTTAAGTTACTTCATAACACTACAATTGAACTGAACACTTTTTCCTTTCATATCCTTTACAGAAAACAGGAGCCAATGTTGTATTCAGTTTACATTACTTATTTTGAGAAATATTCTAGACCATTTCTTCAGTAGTATTAATTTATTAGAAGCCTGAACGTAGAAAGTCAGGGAATTTGGGACAACAACAAATGTAGCAACAGGCATAAATACTGATACTAGAGAAATGATCTTGATTTCCTCTCAGGGCAACCTGTCTGTATCCCCTGATTTCCCAGAAGGGGCGATACTGTTACACTTCATTATCCACATATTGTCTACCAGGTCTTCTAACATGAAGTTCTAACTGTCCATTTGTAACTGATAAGTACCTCGTGGTGAAGAAAACTTACCCTACATTAAGTATATTCTTCCCAAATTTTCCACATATCAGCATGCATTATGGTATTTGGTTGACAAAAAAAATCCTACTTGCCAAATATTTTTTTTTCAAAACTGGGCAATTCTTTTGTTGATGAAAGCTCTCTATTTTAAGAAGAGCAGCTTTCATAATACTTTATTTACTCACTCATTCATTCATTTGTACTTCCAAGTATTAATAATATTATTGACATCTTACCATTATTAATCCGTGTTTTCCTCCATCAGGAGAGTTACTCTGTCCAAATAGACCAAAATGGTGTCAGAGAAGACCAGAGATGGTCAGGGCTGGGATCTTCCTTGATGGCTTTCTTCTTCTGTATTTAGCTTCTTTCTTGAGGATTCTCAGTATTTCTGAGGCTCAAATGAAAAAATTCTAAACGTTTACTTGCCTCTAAACACAAATGTGAGAAAATAATCCAACGCAGTGAGAACGGCACAGCATATACTCTTGACTATCAAGTTCTAAGTATATTACAGCCACTGTTACAGCATTGTAGAGAAATTTTTGCCCCAGTTTCTTCTGCATATCATAGTTACTCTCTGAGAACAGTTAAGTAACTGCACATGCAACATCCAAAGTTTTCATTAGAAAAAAGTTAGAATGACCAAAGATATCACTGCTGCATCAGTGGTGAACTGATTATACAACACATATTCAGGTAAGAAAGACTTCAGAATCTAGAATCATAAATTATACTTGAATAAAAGTATTACAACAAGTAGAGTATGAATTGCAAGTGTAAATCACTTGCCTGTTTTTTCTTCACTCATCCATTCTCAATGGTTCCTTCTTTGCTTTTTCCTGTTTTTATGTTAATAGAGCTCATCCATATGCATATTCTAAAGTCAGCTTCTACAATGATTCCTTTTTTTTTTTTTTGGCCACTTCTCTTTGGGCCTTGATCACTTCCCACATGAATTTCAGCATGTGGGTCCCAGCAACATAATGTTCCATCGCCTAAGAGACTGCATGCTGTATTTCTAGAGGTCACAACAATGTCATGTTCATCTTTTTCTCTTGTGTGTGCAAAATCTCTACATTACTTTCAAACTGAAGCTGTACTTACATAACATTTACCTTAAAACCAACCATAGAAGGGAGAAAATTTTGTCTTGACAATGTATTATTCAGCAAAACGTGATTTTTAATGCTTATACCAACTATAACTGATGATTAAAAATACTATTAGTTATTCTCATTTCCAGGTTGTGTCATAATAGGGTAATTTTTTTTCTTAAGACAGGGTTACAATTATTAGTGAAGGCTGGTCCTGAATGCACCATGTAGGCCAGGGTGGTCTAGAACTCACGGCAATCCTCCTTCCTCAGTTTCCCAAGTGCTGCGAGTACAGGTATATGCCACCAGATCAAGCAACCATGTAGCATTGGGGGATCAAACCCACGGCTTTCCTAGCAAGTACTTATCCAAAAACTGATGCCTCTCAGCCCAGAATAATTTTTTTAAGTAGTGAACAGTATGATAAACTTCACAATCCAACTGGATACTCAGCCTCAATTTACTTATGTATAAAAAGAAAAATGAAACTAGGTGTGTTGGCACATACCTGTAATCCCAGCACTTAGGAGACTGAGGCAAGAGGATTACTGTGAGTTGGAGGCCAGCCCGATCTACACACTCAGTTCAGGACTAGCCAGGACCGCAGAGCAAGACCATCTCTCAAAATGTAACAATGAATAAAAATAAAAGTGCCCTATTCCATATGATTACTATACTATAATGATATGCCAACTCAGTAAGCACTATATATATATATATATATATATATATATATATATATATGCATATGTAATTGAAACTACACCTAAAGACTTAAAAGCAAAATAATTACCACAAATCACGCTCAAAATTTAGCATGAATTCGTCCTATAAAATTGGTTTATTGGCTGTATTAAAACAAGCACATACATATATCATTTGACATAAGATACAATAACGAAACCTCAAACACAGAATAGCTGAATAAGTGACCCTTTAAAACTAAATTTTTCTTTCAATTATTTTAGCATACATTATTTCATTAACACTGAAAATTATGCAATAGTATGCAAGGTTTCCATATTAAAATAATCAAAATTCATCACTGTCTTACAAGTATAACTTTACTTACAGGGAGTAGCCCTGTATTATATACACCATTGAACACTTACTACATTATTAGGTAAAAATTAAACAAATAAAACTGTTGGCGAAAATGTGGCAATTTCCATCTAATATAAATTTTCCTGTTGTCTTCTTGAGAATTGGTAACAACAGGACATCTAAGTTGTTAACACATGCACTTTCGAAACTGATAGGTGACAAAGAGTATTTAATGATTTTGCATATACATGTCACATGTATATACATGATTCGTATGCTTAGGTATATACCATGTATATTAATTACGTATTTGTAGAACGGATAAGGTTGCACATAGTTTTACGTGATCTTAGCCACTGAAAATACTTTTGTTCGTGAATCACTGCTTGAAGTGTTTTCCCCCTTTCTACTAGGATGCTTCTCCCCTTCTACATCTGGGAGAGCCTTCCATAAAGGTGAGTACAAAACGGATCACATACTATTTCAAGTAAAAGTAGATTATGTATTTATAATGACCTGCAAAATAAAAAATATGCCCAAAATAATTTCAAATCCACCAATGCAGATAACATAAGTAAACGAGATCTAAATGGTAATATACTGGCTATGTTGATTCAGTTTTTATAAATTAGGTTAAACAATAGATTTGTAATGTAATTATTTTCTGATAATAATGCTCAGATAAAGCAAAAATGGGCTTTCATCATTGCTCACAGTGGATGAGTAACACCAAGGACACAGAGAAAACATTTCAATTATAATTTTGCTGAATGGGAAAAGACAGGCAATACACTGGATATTAATTACAGATTGACACAAAAATAGGTTCAATTATGAAAATAATTCATCGACTCTAACTGGATAGAGGTTTTTTTTGTCACTCCAGAACCTATGTAGTGGCAGTTAACATTGCTTCCACTGTGGTGATGGCTAAGTCTCTTTGTTCTCCACTGCTGTGCTCTTCTATCTCTTAAGCACTATGTAATGTTATAGCGTGGGCTAGAGGAATGGCACAGTGGATAAAGCTCTTGTCTTGCAAGCACAGAGCCCTCGGTTCAATTCTCCAGCACCACATAAAGCTGGGCAATGTGGTATACCCCACTAATACCATCAATTGGGAGGCTGAGACAGACAGATTAACAACTCCAAGGCTAGACTGGGCTACATAGTGAGTTCAGGACTGTCATGGGCTATAAAGTGAGACCCTGTCTCAAAAGGACAAAAAAAAAAAAAACAAAAAACAAAAAACAAAAAGGCATAACACAACACAACTGACTAGGGTAGGTCAAAACAGAAGACTTTTTGTTCCAGTAATCATGTCATGAGGACAGTAGTTGTTTTAGTGGCAGTAATTACAATGACAGAAGACAAGGTTCTTAGCACCTCATGCAATGTTCGCTAAAATAGGACACAGTGTAGGCCACAAAGCAACACTTAACAAGACAATAAAAATAGTAATAATTTTCTACCTCTTGGAGTGGAGGGTGTGCCTGAACCACAGAGTGACATCCTGTCTCAAAAACAAAAATTTTTCACATCTTATCAGATCATAATAAGGTATGTATTCAACATTGCTAGACATCAACAGATTAATAAGGAAAATATTCCGTGTGTGTGCATATATATACACAAAGGGAGAATTTTATGCCTTAAAGAAGAATAAAATTTGTCATTTGTCATTTACAGGAAAATGGATGAACCTGGAGATCAATATGTGCAGTAAAATAAGCAACAAACAGAAACATAAATATCATATATTCTCTATAATATATGAAATGGAAAAATAATAAAATTAGATATGAAGTGATTATTAGGCCAAATAAGGAACTGGAGGTATAAGGACAGGTAATTAAGGGACAGATGTCATAAAAATACATTATATACATTGACACTCAATACTTTATAAAATTCATAAACAGTAATAATAAAAGTGAAAATATATAAATAACTATAAACTTATAGCTAGAGTGGTCAATAGGAAAAAAAGGGAGGAAATGGTGATTTTTCCACAAACTGGATGGAACATTTGGAAATGCGTATACATTTTTCTTGGTTGTTGCTATCATTAATGAAAGCAGACTGGAAATGAGAAAGCTGTTTCAATGTAATCTAGTGGTTTGAGGCCTTAAATTTTATTAAGTACCCTACATAGTGCACAGGATGTCAGATACACACAACAAAGACTAATTTCAAGAATAGACTCAACTGTCCATGTTACAATCTCCAGTTTCTGACAAACAAAACGATGACGTAGATACAAAATAAAGAGAAATAAATATAACCAATCTTAAGATAGCCAAAAAATTTCGATGACACTACTCTTATGCTAAAGAAACAAACTAAGCTCATAGATAAATAGAATTATCTTATCACACACAGTCACAAAGCCAAAAAAACATACAAAAGGAAAAAAATAAACATAAAAGTTGCAGTATGGAATTAAGAGCACACTAGAAACAATAAACAGTGTACATGGTGGTATTTTATTAGACATTATTCAACGTGACAAAGGAAAAAAAGGTTAGACAAAGAACCTCAAGCACCTGTGAAAAAATGTGATTTAGTTTAAAAATCACACACAAAAATTAGTCATGGCAAGAAAAAAAAACTCAAATTGTCAATCTTTAAGGGGTAAAATTCCCTCAAATTTCATGGAAGATAAAAATTTACAGATTAAAAAGCTCCTCAAGCTAAGATAACCACATTGAGTCGCATCCATTGCACCTCTCAAAAACAAACATGCTGAGGTGGATGAATAGCTCAGTCGTTAAAGTAATTGACTAGAAAGTGCTAAGTACCTGAGGTCAAGTCCCCAGCATTACAGGAGTATTAATGAGTCCAAGGCTGGCCTGGGCTACATACTTGATTCTGGTCCAGCAGAGACTAGAGACTGAAACCTTACTTCAAAAAAAAAAAAAAAATGCTGAGAAAATCTCAAAGGGAATCAGAGAACAACTGCACAATAACAGGAAAGAATGATGACTTCAGTATTCACTTATTCCCAGGCACAATCCAGGGAGGCCAGAAACAGTGAATTTGGTTTAAGTGACACAACACGAGCCATATTGCTGCATCCAGTAACAGTATATTTCAGTAGAGAACAAAAAAGATATATTTGGATAGAATAAAAACAAAAACAACCATACTAAAAGAAAAATTCTCATCAATAGTCCTGCAGTATAAGTGCTAAAGAAATTTCTGGAAGATAGACCTTGAAAGAAGATGTTGAGCACTGGTACTGAATTATATACGTCAGTGTACGCGAAAAAAAATCACAAATATAATGAATGTTAGAGTGAAGGTAAAGTATCTGACGAAGAAGCTTCAAATGCAGGCATTCCTATTTCTCATGCAATATCAATCAAATGTAGCACGATTTTGACACAGCAACTGAGTGCCTTCATTTTGATTGGCAGTAGAGAAGGTATTTCTCAATTCTGCAGAATTTACCTGACATCCCCAATAAAGCTAAAGACACACCCAAAGTATCAACACTGGTGAACCCCCCTCCTGTCCCTGCAAAGCTTTAGAAGGGAGGCAAAGTTGCACTAAGACGCAAGGGAGAATTATACAATATTTACATAAAACATAGAAAGAAGATTCCAGAGACAACACATGTTCTAACTGGCTAAATTCAAACAATCCTATGATTTCCCCCCCCCCCCCACTTAGTGTAAAACAGCTCATTTTACACATTCAATTATAATTTGCTTATGTATATCCATGGGGGGGAGCACTAAATTACAAGTTTTTCTTTGCAACACTGTCAGTCAAACATGGCACATTTCCCAATTTCTCACATGACATTGCATGTCCATCAAAATATCACTCTTCAGTTGGTTGCGGTAGTCTCTCATTATTCATTATCTCATACACACCTTCTTTCACTATGTTGTTTATTCCACCAACTAAATGAAACTCTTTTTGAAACTGTAGTACAAGACAATATATTTTTTTAAATCCCTGTCAAGTAGGAGCTCATTATTTTGGAAAAAAACAAATACACTACTACACAAAAGAAGGAATCAAAATTGCTAGGTGTATTGGTATGCATATAAAAATGTTTTAAGATCTTAGATGGAAAATAAAAACCAAGAAGACCACATAAATTGAGCTATTTACATTAAGGCATACTGATTAACCCTATGAACTCAGGCCTGTCAGTCACTCAACAATGATATCAATCCTAATTAACCATTTTGGCATAAATCAGTGAAGAGTATCATGAAACAATAAGACAAAGATTTTCTTTAAACAGTTTTCAGTCCAAATTTAATTGAAAATCATTACTTATATTCTGGAGGATATAATAATCTTACTCAGGACAAATGATGAGAATCAAGGTGAAAGCCAAGAAAACGACACTTGTATCTTATTAACCTAAGATTCCAATGTCATTCTAGAATTCAACACCAATAATTTGGTCTACTCCTTGCATTTAGAGCATTTTTCTACATAGTTTCATCTTTTAAGATCTCCAAAAAGGCAAAAACTTCTGCACTTCCCTAACTTAATCATAATGTGGAAGGCTCCCAGTTTATTTATTTATTTTTTTTTATTTTCTCCCTTGGTCTCTTATTTGAAACATATACCATGTTCCTGTCATTACCCCGTAGGCATTTCCTTAGCACTTCCTGAATTCAAATGCTAAATGAGTTAACTGGGTCACGAAAATAAAAATATAACACCCTTATGAAGCATGCACAATATTGAGCATCACAGGATAACAAAAAGATATCACAGAGGAATACTTTCTAAAAATTAGAACAAACATTGTACTGTACAACTCTCTTGAAAGATTGAAAGCTGTAATTAATTCAGTGACTATATTGTATAATGTTAATTTTATATTGACATTTTCAGATTCCCTACAATGACAGATCTTTTCTTAAAGGGAAAAAGACATCAAAGGGATATGCCAATAAAGTAGGAAAAAAACAACATAATTTCATTACATTATTCCACAACCACCAATGGCAATTCATATCTACGCCCTGATTTTCACTTTTAAGTCTACTCAAAAATTCACATCCTGAGTACTACAGTCCATATTTGCCTGGTCCAGCTCAGTTTTGTGTACAGCATCACTGATTTCCTAGTGGGTACCGTAACATTTCTAAGCAAGTTTCGCCAATAGCTACCTCATAGTGATTCTCCATGAACCCGGATTTCTGCACCGGTAAGTGCCTGGGAACTGTGCAGCACAATCTCACTTATTCCTGATCTCAACATGCAGTGTAGGAACAAAGTTATTACCTTAAGTACTTATACATGCTAGAATCTTTAAAACAAGTTAAATATGATTAGGTAAAAATCCCTGTCAATAGGAGCTCATATTTATTCTATTATTCAGACAGAAAAAGGAACAAAAATGTGTTAACTGAAATACCAGAGGCATAGACCTTCCTACGGATTAAGTAAGAAAATATAGAGATGGAACTAAAATTTTCCACAGATTCTTTAAAACATGAGTGCAAAATAACAAAGTATAATGAACTCCTGGACAAACGATCATCACTTACTCCACATTTACCTGGAAAACAAGTTCTAGTCAGACCTTCTTGAGCTCAGCGATACCAGGACCAGTTACTATTCGCTCTCAACAGTGGCTAAATTATTGACTCAAGGCAATTCTGCTTTCCTCTGCAACTCTTTCTTTTTAACTTCTACTGCGTACTTCATCACTTCAACTCTCCCAGTGCCTACCACATTTTGTTCATTCTTTGTTCATTTATTTATTCACTATTGCTTTCTGATTTCCTATTCCTTTCCTCCATATTTGCTAATCATCTCATAAAAGCCAAGATTCCTGATCAAGCCAGCAACTCCACTTCAAAGAAATGTTCTACCACAAGCACAGCATAGAAAAATGAAAATGGGAACTGAGGCGACAAAGCTGTACTGTTTATACTGAGAAGACAGGACATCCTTTTCTTGCCTGTTAACTTACATGGAATGCTGATGAGAATCTCTAATTGTATGTTCATCAGGGATTCATGCAAGGAATTCATAAGTTATCTGAAGCTCTAGATACTGAGCTGGAACAACATCATTATAAGACATGGTGTAAATTTAAAGGGATCCTTTAATTTGATCTCTTTAATAAGAAAACCACCGTGTCTTCTATCTTTCAGCACTGCTATCTAACGCAGTGGTATTTATTGTATTTCCAAATCTAGTTATGTACATAAATGTTATGGAAGACAACTCCCACCTTACTGCTTTTCCATCTTGTTCTTCATATACATTAATGGCTACCACAATTTTGCCCTAATAACTCTCGCTGTCTGGACAACGGATCCTCCTTATTTTATCAATAACTACATGCTAGCACCTCTAAGGCACAGTCTCAGACAAATGCTTGCTTATATGCACAGACACTGTCCTCAGATCTCTTCCTTTCTCAGAGTCTTAAGAAAGAATTCATGTATTAATTAACTCAAAGTACTATTAGTATCTACAAATTGCTCTGAGCCCCAAATTCCTACTTTTACCTTACAATCAAAACCTTATTTATTGAGGCAGGACATGCCTCAATCCTAGCTACTTAGGAGGCTCAAGCACAATGGATACAAGTTTTGAGGCTAGCCTGGGCAATATGGTGAAACTGTATCTCAAAATAAAAACAAAAAATAAAAAGGTTTTAGAATGTAGCCCTGGGTAGAACCCATGATTTTAATTCCCAGTATAGAAGGAAAAAATTTTAACGTATGTTTTAAAGTAGGTTTAGAATGGTTATAATAGAGTTCCATATTTATGAGGCACCCTGACAAAGCCAATCTTGCCCCACACAGTAAATGGTGAAGGGAAAATAAATGATATTACTATGACAAATTAGATAGAATATAGGAAAGAATAAGTATTACCATGCAATAAAGAGGAGAAGCCATTCTTAACCAATTTTATGGTCGTTCCTTGGAATTAACATTCTGTCTTAGATAACTTGTGAGAATCAGAGGCCTAGATTTATGTTCAAAGGATTGACTAAGACCAATCAAAGGATGTAACAATTTAAGAGGTGATACACTTCTCACGATCCTTTCTTTGTCTATCTCATTGTGCTCCCACTAGAAGAAAGGCTACAATGACTGGTGAAATTTCACAATACTGACTGGGCATCAGCAGCAGTCCTCTCAGTGGGGAGTCCCAGTGTTCTATGATCATCCACACAAGGAGATCATTTATCTTCATTTCAAGTTCATAGGCTGATAATGTAAAAACAACTTTTTTTTTCTGAACCAGACCCAATCATGCTGTCCCCTAGCTTCTTATTAGAGGTAAAGATACATTCCACTGAAATATAAACCTATAAATCTAGAGGGAAACTGATTTATCAGATGACATTACTTTATTTCACAGTATTACAGTAAACTATATGACCACTAGTGAGAGGAAAGTTACACCGCCTGCTGAATGTTATTATCACCATGTTTTCCTTCCACCATGCTAGTGTATCTGCATCACCATCTCTCTAATTCTCTATTTCACTTACAATCTACTCGACCCTTCAGACACGAACTTTCCATTCTATATGAAATTCCCCACCTGGTTTCTCTCACATATGAGCACTTTATTCCGTTGCTTGTTATCTGCACTTAGAAAACTTTGTTGGATATTTCTAATGTGATATGATACAGCGACTCTTCCTGTGGCAGAATTTCAATAAACACCCCAGAAAATCACCAAAAACTAACCCGTGAGTTCTAATAATACAATGTAGAAGTTTGATGTGAATTAAGATATCTACAGAATTTTAAACTGCCCTCAGAATATTTCTGATGAAGCAAGTGATAACTGTACAGTTGCACAAACCTCTTCAGTTCTGCTAGGACCGAGTGATCATCATGACTAATGAGACAATGGAACAATTTTACTTTGTAAGTATACAAGTTGAAGTTGATGTGATTTGCTAAGAAAAACACACAGCAGCTCGGAATTATTCCTACCCAAAATTCAAAAACAAAGCGTTCTCATGAAAAACATGATCTCAGAATAAATTTCAGAGGCATATTTTAAAGCCTACAGGCATTACTTTTCAAGAACACTAATAACACTAAAGCGCAGTTTCTGATTGACTGAGAGTAGACAGACATAACATTGAATACACAACGAGCTCTAGAGAGAGAAGGGGGTCTTATATTAGAGAAAGGATTTCTACAAAAAGGTTATCAGTGCAAGGGAAGTGTGAATATTTGGTTATATTTTTATATTACTTATATACTTCATAGTTTAAAATTTTTAATACAGGTCAGTATAATGGCATACAGACTGTTTGAAAGTAAACATTGAATTCTGGGCAAAAAAGACATAATGTCTACTAATTATGTAGTTCACAAGTTAATAACATTACATATAAATGAAGACAACAGGAGAGTAAAGACAGAGGAACAAGCAAAGGGTCAGAGACAATAATGTAAAAAAAAAAAGTCAGACCATAAAAACATATAAGATTTCTCTTTATGATTCTTGCAATTTTAATTCTAAAATCATTTCAAAAAACCAACCGCTATAAAGCATACATACAAATGCTAAATATGGAAAAGTTAATGGTTTCTAGCTCTGACAATAAGGTTTGGAGACTCTTGAGATCGGAGGACAAGTGGAATATTGATTTTACTATGAATTACAAATTAATGAGGTTTTTTTCAAATTCATGGCCATGTATCACTTCAGTTGGTTAAAAAAATTTAAATATCATTTTACCTATTAGCTTTGCCAAACAAAAAATACCCTAAAGGGTGTTAGCACCCATCAAATATAAGTATCCATGAAAATTAGCACTAGCAACACAGCATTGCCTTGTGGCATGTGACGGGCAACTTGATTCTATTGAGTGGAAACAATAGCATACATATCTGATGATCTAACAGTGCCCAAACTAGAAATCTATCATGTACAGTATTACATTCAATTAGTAGCCAAAATGAATTAGAATATTCTTATATTTATAACTTTGTATATAATAGAAAAACAAAATTTTAAAACATTTAACCTACATTTCCAATATAAAGGAACAGATCAACCCCTTATCATTTTTACTTTACACGCCATGAAATATCAATAGTTAAGTGGTATTAATTTATTTGAAAACATACCCAGGATGTATTCAGGAAAATAAGTTACAACATACTATTTATAATAAAGGTAACAATTTGTAAATTCCACAAAAACTCATATAATCTTAGAAAACTATTAACCACTATATGTAACACATTGTCACTTCTTATCAAGAATGATGGAAGATAAAGAATAAAGGATGGGGACTGATTCATTTCATTGGGTGGGCGATTCATGCTGGTCAGCCCTGTTTCAATGGGACTGATTCATTTCATTGGGTGGGCGATTCATGCTGGTCAGCCCTGTTTCAATGATTTACAAATGAGTGCAAAAAAAGACACTAACAGTCAACTCTAAGACCATGAAATAAAAGATTGTAAAAGTACATTTCTCATGTTTTTAAATTTAACTTCACATTTATAATAATGAAGATTCAAAAAATTGAAATGAGAGCGGAAGACATTCTTTTCTTTCTAGTGTCCATATCTAAGCACCTATTCAGTATTAAATTAGATCCCAGCCAGGAGTCGTTGAACTATGACCTGTAGTCTAAACATGGTCAATCACTTCTTTTGACTTTTAAGTGTTACCAGAACACACTTACATACATTTTCTAACATATGGACTGGTCAGACCCGCTATCACACTTCAATAACAAAACTGCATAGTTATGAGAGCACATTTTTAGAAATCTGATTCATTATAAACAAACTTTGCATCCTCAAAATGCAAACAGCAATATGATATCTTGGGGGTACTATCTTGTTTCCTGTAATGTTAAAATAATTTATCAGGATACTAATTTTCTCCTATCAGGAAGATCATCATGATCTGAAGAAATATTTAAAAGAGTAATTTGAGTTATGCTAACAATAGAACTCAAAAATGACTTCCCTACATGTAAAATAAGAGTAGTATAAATAAAAGTAAAGTAACATTTCAGAATCCAGCTAAAAGAAAAAAATGAGAAAGAACATGTAGAGGGCCATACTTATGAAATTTTTTAAACTATTAAATCTGTTACTAAAGAAAAGATATTCAAAGGGATACTTTCATAGTCTTAAACTCTCATCAGTTATTTATATTGATAACACTAGCATAATCATGCAATACTTTTAATGTTACTATAACATAAACCTACATATGGAGACAGGTTGGGCATGTCACTTCGTAATTTTAGTTTATTATCTAGAAGTAGGAAATTACATCTTAACATAAGTAGTATTCATATTAAACCCACTTGGGTTAAGTGAAAGAAAGGAAAATATCAGTTGATCAGGATAATAAGGGATAAACAAAAATCTTGGTACAATGAGTTGTTTACTTCAATCTCAAACAAAATACGGGTGATTCCAAGAAAATGACGGATCTACATTTTCTATCAGATAGTATCAATATGGCTCTCAAGGACAGTGCAAATTTCTGGCTTTCCCTGACACACACAGCTGTACCGGATTTCAAGTCTTAGTACTGGGCATTGAAGGTAAACATGAGTCGGTCTCACATCATGACACTGAATGAAACTTTCAGTACCTGCTAACTCAAATGAATATGAAATATCATACAAACAGAAGTAAACACAGCACACAGGAGGCACTATCTACTGAGAAAGCATACCTACGATATGGGATGTCACACAGGTGTCTAGGTGTTTGCAGTTTTACACTTTCCAGACAAAAAATTCTCTTACAGTTGACAATAAAGTATGAATAAAAATATAATAGGTCATATACCACAATAGAAGGAACACCGGATATGCTGAAAACAGAACTGAATGTTCCAGGCAATTACTTGCCAAAAAGCAGGTTACTTCAATTGAGGGGCGTCTACAAATGCTGTCAGATAAACAGAAGCAGCAAGGTCCCAGGCAGAAGCAATCATGACAGTATTGGGTTGATGGTGTACATGGAACCAGTGTATAACGTACATATTTTCACTTGTCCACACTGTTACCACCTAGGGGCATACAAAGAGGAAACTGAAAATAAAACTACAAATTATACAACTACGAGTGGACACAGATGAGGACCATTAAGTACTTCGTGATGACCTTCCACAAAAAATGATTTCCACAACACTAATGCAAAATAATCCCCAATGCAAAAAAAATTATTACATGAAAATAATGAACTTCAATTTCCTTCCCGAAGGCTACTCCTTATGATTTTAGTACCCAACAAATTGTGAAATACTTTCAAGCAATATAATACACTATTCCTGCTATGAATAATCAATTCCTGAGTAGCTTCTTAGTGTTAATCTATGGAGTAGTTTAGAGGTGAAGATCCTGCTCAAGACTACACTTTAAATGTATTAAAACATATTCCTTCACAGAAATCTTTCCAAAACACAAATGCCACTGTTAAAACACATATGGGGCTGGCGGGATGATACACTGATTAAAGCACTTGCCTAACAAGTGCAAGGCCCTGGGTTCAATTTTCTAGCACCACATACAATGCCGGCATGATGGCACACGCCTATAATCCCTGCACTCAGGAGGCTGAACAGGAGGATTGCTTTGAGTCCAAGGCCAGTCTGGCTACAAAGTGAATTCAGGACCATCGGGGGCTACAGAATGAAATCCTGTCTCAAAAAATAATAAAAATAAAGTATACATGTATCTTCTCCACATAGTGTCCAGAATGCTTCTTCTGGCCACGAAGGAAACTTGTAGCTCACCTTTTTCTTTGCTTTCTTTTTTTCATATAGGGCCTCGTTATGTAGTCCAGGCTGTACTTTGTTGCCAAGAATATTTTGAACTCACAACCCATCTGCCTTAGCTCCCCCAGGGCTGGACTAACAGACGTGCACAGCCATACCTGGCTTGAACTTTCGACTTCATTGGATGTTGTCTAACAGTAAGAGAATATAAAGAAATAACAACTTAAAATGTAACTTCTCATCATATAGGCCACTAAAAAGGTTTAATGAAAAGTTTGCACTACTAATAAAAGACCCTAACTTAAACTCAATAGGACCAAAAGAATACCTCAAAAATCAGAATGTAAGTCTTCATGCTCTTACCTGGAGGGACAAACTCTTTGGTTCTGGAATGTAGAAGGAAAAAAACAAAGTAAACAATAATGTTTAAAAGTATTTAAAGAATCTTCATGCATTCATCAAATGATGAGCATTAGAAAACAATTTTCATGCAATCCATACTTCCTATACAGTCATCTTATGCACTAATATGTAATAGGAAGAGAGCAGGAAGTGACATTCCAGCTCCTGTTAGATAAGCAGTGACAATGGGACCTAACAGGAGCCCACTGACAGGAGGTACAGCTTCCCTCACTGCTTACCTCCTGCTTACACACATCTCACACTGGGGCAGGAGGGGTAGCTTTGTGGTAAATTTTTTGCCCAGCATGTCAAAGGCCCTTAATTCAATTCCCCAGTACCACATAAAAATTCGCAGGATGTGGAGGCACCGGTCGGCAATCCAGAATCCAAGGACTAAGGCAGTAGGGTTGCCTTCAGTTTGGGCTCAGCATAGCTAAACAGAAGAATAGGGTGGGCAACAGAGCAAGATCCTATCCCAAAATAAATAAGCAAACAAAAAACCCGGGACAAACAGGTGCAGACCCAGGCTGTGAGGACCCTTGTGCTAAATCACGAACCTAGAAATAAAATTCAATGTCCTGCTGACACCATTCACATTACTTAGTCTAGCTCTTGCTCTGCTCATACCTTTTCACATCACTTTAACCCCCTCCTGACCTGACTATCTTTGTTTTCTTTCAACAATTCATCATTAATTCTAACACATTTAACATTAGGTAAGTTTTTTGGACAGGGTCTTGTGTTGTACCCCTGGCTGGTTCTGAACTTACTATATAGCCCACCCAGGGTGGCCTTGAACTCACAATAATGCTTCAACCTCAGCCTCCTGAGTGCTAAGATTACAAGGCACGCACCACCAGGCCGGGCTTTATGTGGTGCTGGGGAACTGAACTCTGGGCCTGTGCTTGCAAGGCAATAGCTTTAGCCATTCCTCCAACCCCCACATGAAGCAATTTAAAATTTACTTAATATAGAGAAAAAGGATTATGATTATCTGTTCAAATAATGTCACCACATATTTTCTTTCTGACAAAAGGTCAAAGTTGCCCGTCACAAGTGTGCAATGGCTCTGGCTGTATTCTCCAAAGTAGCTTGAAATATAGCACTTTACATAGGTTGGAGAACATCACAATCTATGGTGAGAATAGGTAAAAACAATAAACCAAAATCTGCATAGCACATGTAAAATTGCACAAAAACTAAAAAACTTTTATCTCTACTACTTCTTAGTGATAATCAATTACAAAATTTTATAATACTGGATGTGTTATTGAATAAATGAGATACTGTGGATATCAAAATATTACATATCTCTGAAGAGCCACCTGAAAAGAGGAAGGTGATTAGGAGGAAAGGAAATGAGAGGACATTGGAAAGATTATCAGGAGATGAGGACAGTACAGACGGCAGAGATAAATAACATGTCACATATATATACAAACATGCCATATGAAACCTAGGATTCTATTTAACTGACATTAGTAAAAAATTTTAAACTCACCATCAAATTGTAAAAATTATAAACAGCACGCTAGCTTTACTGATTCCTGCTAACACTTTTCAAGATTGAAGTCTACCAAGAAGAAAGTAAATACAATAATTTGGATTGATATAGAAATGTCAGGCTCAGTGATAACACCTCATTAAAATCTAAAAATGCACAATTAACATAGAGAAAAATGAGGTCTGAAATAGAAATTAGTAAAGTGACTTGGACTCATGTAGAAATAGCAAGTGTTGAAGCATCTTGGAAATTCTTACCTTTGAAAATGGTAATGCTTCAGTAAGATCTGTGGAAAAATGAAAGAAGTCGTGATATACCATGGCCAACACATACACCATCTATGCATAAGGCAGAGGTAGTTCTTTCAACAGTTCCCAGTTCATGAAAACATTAAAAAAATCACTCTAAGTTATTTTGAGATCTCCTTCTACATATAAATATTGTTTCTTCATTGACTATCACAATATTGTGAAAATATAAGAATTTCTGCAATTTTATTACTAATGAATTAGTATGTAAAAGGAATATAACTTCATTATACATACTTTAATTTTGAATTTTACAGTTTTTTATACATAGTCTATATTACTACGGACAACATAATTCTAATATCCATTTTTGGATTATTAATATCAAGCCATTAGAAAACTACCTGAGCACCCAGCACTTGGGAAAATTAGGCAGGAGGATTGGCACTGACTTCAAGGCCAGTCAGGGCTACATAGTGAATGCAGTATCAGCTTGGATTACACAGAGACCCTTTCTCAAAATAAATAAATAAATAAATAAATAAATAAATAAATAAGGCCACATCTCATAAACTATCAGTCACGCTATCCATTTATCTATGCACTGATTCTTACATTTATCCCTAATTCAAACTCGTCATACTTGTATCCATCAGTCCAATGATCCACGTATCTTCACATGACATATCAAAACAACATTCTATTTGAAATCTAACCTATTGGTTACAGCTAGGATCTAACCATTGTACCTTTGAAGAATGATCCCACTGATACATACGCATATAACATGCAAATAATTTTTCAAAAAATGACTCATTTCTCCATGCATACTCCTTTGTATATATACATACATTATTCTATCCATCAAGTTTTCCATCTCTGCAGTGTATCCTGAATTCAACAAAATTCATTCTTATATCCATCTTACCAACCTTGACTGTAAGCAGTCTGATATTCCTTTGTCCATTACATAGAAATTTTCATTGCCACTCTTCCACCCTTCCCCCCGTCCACTACTACAACTAAGAATAAATAATTCAAGCATCCCTTGACATACGCATTCATTTTTCAACTCTTACTTTTCCACCTACAGTTATTTTGAACAGAAACTTCAAATTCTCACTGACTTAACATTTTTTCTTCATGTAAAGATTGGTATACGTTTGATCCAGACTCACAGGATCCAGCTCCTTATTCCAAGGCATTCTCCACGTCTGGCTCATTCACCTCAACATACAAGTTATGCTTACCGCAGATACTTTTGTGTACGGTTCTAGGAATCCAACTCAGGATCCTCACACTGAACTACATCCCCTAACTTTTATTTATTTTTTTCAGACAGTGTCTCAATAATTTGCTGAAGCTGGGTTCTACCTTAATCTTTCTTCCTCGCCTCTCAGACTGCTATGATGACCTGATGAGCCACCATGCTGGCACAGATAAAAGATGGAGAATAATAATATATTCAAGACAAATGCATGTGGAACATTTCGCAGTATTTTTGTGAGGCTGTGGATCAAAACCAGGGGATTTACACACTGGGCAAGCACTTTGCAACTAAATTACAACCCAACCACCGTATTTTATAATACAGAATTCACTTAAAAAGAATCTAGATGCCTGGGATTCTTTTGAGACAAAATGCTCTTACAGTTTGAGTAACTTTGTTGAGTCAGAGACTTCTTGGCTAGTCTAGATTGGCCTCCAACTTTATCCTTCTGCCTACAGTTACTGAATGCCCACATTAAAAGTATGCCCATTTACACCTGGTGTCTCCACTCTGCAGGAACAGACACTGTATTTGCTCATAAGGCAACAGTCTATCTATACTGCATATCTTAATACTTAAGGAAATACAGGAATGGAAAAATGCCCCAGAGGTCAAATGCAGAGCTGGAGAGAACAGTGTGTATCTCAAAAGAGCTATCAAAATATTCCTTACTGCACTATAAAGGATTCTCTTAATACCTGTCTAGAAATACGACAAAATTACTACGGAATGATTACAGAGGCACATATACCTTACAAGTAAGAGTGTGGAACTTTTCTATAATTTCTACAATCCTGCACTACAACCAACAGCAGCAAATAAGGAACAGATAACTCCTTTAATATCACTTACCCCAGGGTTGGGCACAGAAGTACCAATTATTGTAATTCACGAGATTAGGCAAAATCTCAGGGCCGACATTCATAGTAAGATGTGACATGATTTAAACAAGCTAATTAACATATCTAGTACCTCATTTGCCACTTTGGCAAGAAATTTGAAATTACAGCTGAGCCCAGTGTCACAGGCCCAGTCTCAAGTGTCCTGAACTTTAAGAGGCTAAGAGGAGGACCACAAGTTTGACCCTCTCCTGGGCAATTCAGCAAGAAGCTGTCTCAAATAAACACTAGAATACAGCTGGTGATAGATGTAACTCAGGGCAAAGGTTCTGTATTCAAACCTGAAAACTGCAAAAATAAATGAAAGTTGGCACTTACTTTGAAATGTGCAACTATTTACAATGTTTTCTCCAAACAGCTACCAAAAAGAATTGCCTGACATCAAAAGCCACACATTCAAAAAATGACTTAACATGCTACGGTGGTGCAAAACTGTAATCCTAGAACTCGAGGAGGAGGGTTTCTGAACTTCTTTCAGACAAGAAGACTGAAAGTTGGAGCCCAGCATGGGCAATCTAGGTAGTAACTTAGTAGGAGCCTGCTGAACATTTTTTTAAAAGGCTGGGGTCAGTGCTAAAGCTCTGGATTGAATGCCAAGCAGTCAAATGCAAAAGTCATCGGCTGTAGTCAATAGTTCTAGTTGCTACTGACGATAGGATCATTATCTTGGTCTTATTTTCAGTGTACATGAAAATTTAATAATAAAGAATAAACATGGATTTGCACATTATATAACCTACGACTCACACTGTCACAGACACATGATCAAATGATAATATTAGTGAACCAATTTTCCTGAAAACATTATCTGGAATAATTAGTTTATGGAAATAACCAGGTAACTATCAACAGATGAATGGATAAGAAATACGTGGCATACATGAACCATGGAATATCGTTTAGATGTAAAAAAAAAAGTTTGACTCATGTCTTAGAACACAGATGAACTTTGAGAATATTAGACGAGCTAAAAGGAGCTGAAAGTATACTGTATTACTGATAAACACAAACAAGCGAAAAATAAAATGACCGTGAAAACAATTATGTAAAAATTAACAACTTCCGTTTGAAAACACAAAAGTGTGGGAAATAATTCTGACAGTCATACAGTATCTATTTGATAGACAACAAAGCAATTCAGGAAAACTTATCCAAAAGCAAAATTATGAATGGGAAAGAAACTGAAAATGCCCTGTATCACAAAAATAACTGAGTTACATAACACCATACTCTGATCCTAGTAAGACGACGGGGGTACATTTATTTGAATATTAGCAGTAATGGTCAGAGGATACTACAAAGATGGCTGAATAGGAAGCCACAGAACTTTCTCTCCACACACAGAGTACATTGTTTAATTTAAAGGTTTGGAATGAAACTGGAAGGTGAAATTTTTCTTCAATTTTAGTTTTTGGTCAAATAGAAGCTTCTGTTTTAATGCTTAAGCCCCTCAGTTCAATCTCTAGCAATGAAAAGTAGAAGGGGGAATATTATTTTCAAACTGTTATGCAAATCATATTTTTAGGACTTTGTGACTTAAACTGAGTCACATGATTTCATTTACTGTCATGTAACTTTGGTCTGTACGCCACAAATAATTTTCAACACAATTTATGACAGTGAAGTGAAAATACATACACACATGTATTAAAGATGTAATTTTATGACTGACTTTAACTGAAAAAAATGGGAATGTAGGTGTTACGGGAAATGCACTGAGGTAGGGAAACTGAGCCCACAGCCTAATCATGCATATGGGTATCAAATGCTTTTTTAAACACAGCATTGTCATTTGGCCATACTATTTTTACTCCAGGTTACAGGAATAGCACCCCCGAGAGTGTTTCACACTTCCACAAATCTGCTTGCTTCTAAGTTGGATAACCAGTAAAAGCATGCCCTGCCTCCTGATCCTGCATACCTGTCCTGCCCTGACAAATACTTAGTTGAGAGATCCAGAGGACACAGCTCAGAGGTTAAAGGGCTTCCTTTGCAAGGACAAGGCCCTGGATTCAGTATTCCTCATAACCATATAAACTAGGTGTAGAATAATACGCCTATAATCTGAGCACTCCTGAGGCTGAGGCACGATTGCCTTGAGTTCAAGGCCAGTCTGAACACAAAGCGAGACCCTGTCCAAAAATAAAAATAGGAGAAAAGAAAAAAGACCAATAGATAACTATCTTGTCATGTGGCCCATGTTAAAAGTCTCCTTTAGAATTGTTTAACTGGTTATTGCCATGTGGTACCTCTACTTTGCCACCAATAAATATGGGGGGAAAAAAGTCTAAGGCTGCTCCAAGTAAGCTGATAGATTCTCTTTCCATCAACAGTCACTTGGTAAGTCTCACTGTCCAGGAAATCGGGCTCTAAGTACTCTGTGGCTCTGACCTTCCAAGCTTTGCAGCAGCTAGTAACCTCAGTAATATGAGGCATGGCAATCTGTAATGGTGAAGGGCATCTTGAGAAACCCATAAGGCTTAATGGTGGTCCACACATATCTTGTACCTGGGCGTGACTTTATTTGAGCAATTTCATCAATCCACTTACTGTTGAAAAAACTTGAGAGCTCAGTCTGAGTACGGCAACTGGTTTCCAGGAAAGCCCTATCAAAGACTGGAAAAGGAGAAGTACATGCCCAGACTAATCCTGGCTAGTGGACATACATCCTCACCAATTGGCATATCAGCCTACCAGCTCACTCAGCATTAGGATCTTCTCTTTTGAAGGTTCTATTATCTCTCCTCTCTTACATAATTACTTTCTCTTCCCTGAAAACACGGAACATAAATTGTCCAGGAAGGAAAATCAATATAAACTACAAGGAACTTTAAAGGAAAACAGAGTACAAAGTAAGAGAAGGATAGCTTATAAAACTTCTTTTAATTATCAGTCAATAATAAATTTGGAAGATTGTGAAAGCCTTTGTTGCAGGCTAAGGCAAGCCATATAGGACCAATCAAAGTTTCTCATCAGACTATATAAAATTTATGTTAAATATTTAACAGCTAATTCAGGAGCAAGACAAATCCAATTTTCCAAATAAAACGTAAGAACCCAAACCTAAAATTCCAATTTCCTCCTCCATCATTCTTTGATTTGTATCAAGCAGAATTCAAGATGATAAAAAGATGGTTTAAAAAGAGAAAAAAATGGCAAATCTTTGTATGTTCTCCCATGCAACGGGGAAATCAAAGAGTGAGACAAAAGCCTGCCTTATAAGTCTATAATAAAATTTTAAGTCTTACAAAAAATAAAATAGGCTTCAAAGTGCCTTTGAAAAAAAGTTAAAGCCATTTAAGAGAAATACGATTAGACTGTCTGGGAGTAAAAATCTCCTTGTAAAACTGGCTTAATGACTCAACATTGGCTCTGTGAATTTCTTTCTTTTATATCTTTGTTTCTTTCTTTCTATTGTATTTTTTTTTTTTGAGATAGAATTTCAGTCAGTCTTTCAGGTTAGCTTTGAACTCTCAACAAAGAACCTGCCTCTACCTCAAGTGCTAGGATTACAGGCCACCATGCCCAGCTTGATTCCAGAAATTTTGTGTTGGTAACACCTTCATGGTTATTGGAAACTTAAAGAATAAGGTGCAAATTGATAAACATACATGATAGTGGGACAAGGCACATACTTAAGTCCCAGTCACAGGCAGACCTCTCAAGTAACCAACAGATATGTAATAAAGTCCCAGACAAGTGTTCTCTGTGACGCTTTAGGGTTATCAGACAAAAACTCACTAAACTGTGCTTAAAAAGAGCCTAATAATACTGAGGAAACAAAAGCTTTAATTTTACATCTACAAAATTAATGCCCAGGATCCAAGACCATAAGGCAGGGTTTACTGGCCTTGCTTAGCAAGTGTAAGGCCCTGAGTTTGACTTCCCAACACCACATAAACTGTGCACATCTGTAATCCTAACACATGGCAGGATGCAGCAAGAAGACTGCCTTTAGTCCAGAGTTATCCTGGGCTATATAGTGAGTTCAGGAACTTCCTGGACTACAGCAAAATCCACTCTGAAAAACATAAAAATTAATTGCCTGCATTATGCCTACGGAAGCCTTATAACCTGGACTTTCTAAACCAGCGGTTGCTCCTTAAGGGCAACATCTCTTAGTTCTGCATTTAAAAGATTGTTTATTATTCCAATGTATGATAAAGGTGAATTTTTTTTCCTTTTTCCTTTTCTAGAATCAATGGAAAATTTCTGTTAAGGAGTTTTCAACGGAAAATTCTCCCATAGGAAATGATTAAGAGTCCTAACATTTTCAAGGTTTTGTGGACTGTGACCTACACAATCAGCTAGTACATCTAACAAAACACACAAGTCAAACAATAACCTCAAAATACAAATGAAACCTTAAAAATATCTTGGCTGTATTACCCCAAGAACTAAAAATGCTCTGTAGTATAAAACATTACTCTCTGTGACTTACAAAAACTTCTTGACAATACTAATTAGCTTTGGCTCTCCGCTGAAATCTCTGCTTATGAATTAAAACTTCTATCTGTTACTTTAAAAAGAGATCCTGACGTATCTTCTCCCTGGCCTTTATGCCCCTTTTATTCTAAACACCCTGAATTAACATACTGGAACAATGTTAGTTTATCCCTAATATTGGAGTTACTGAATGAGCTCAAGTTCACCACTCCTCAAAAAATATGTACTCAATTTAATCACCGTGTAAGCCAGTTAGAACAGGGTTGCCAAATGCTCACCAGTAATGATCCAAACTTGATTCATCCAAGGCTAACTACGAGAAATTAGAGCAGTTTACTGGCAGTCTAAAGTTCTACAAATTGCTATGGCTGACTTTCTGGAAAACTTAAAATTTTCTTTGCCTCACGTCAAAGTGTTGCAAGGTTTTCATCTTTTACCCATTATTTCTATCCTGATTATTTCTAAGGTCCTAATCCCTGGCACAACAACTGTATGGATGGATGGATTTTAAAAATTCGAAAATTGTTTATTCACTTGACAAAAACAAGGGTCATGCAAATGGTCATCACTCTGCAACACAATTCAACCCAGTTCCCGAAGCTCACGGCTCGCACTGACTCTGCCTACTTTGTGGGTACTTCACAACTTACTCAAATTTCGCTCATTAATGATAGAAATGATCAGTTGCTTTTTAAAATGTTTAAATATTTACAAAAACTTGTTCAGCAACGACAAGGTTTATTAATTTTAACTCATATTTCATCTGACTCTGATCACCCAGTTCCTCTCACAGAGACTAATGATCGTGCTGATAAATCGGTCATGATTACAAATTCTTCCCCAAAAGCCATAAACTCCCAAGCAACTCACATTTCTGAGTCCCCCTTCAGACTAGCAGAAAATTTACTCTCTTTTCACTTCCTATATTTTTTCTCTTAGTCATCTTAGATGTATTATTCAAAGCCATCACTCTAATGAAATTTGGCAAGTTGACATCATTCATTGAGTCATCTGGGTACCTCAAATATAGTCATGTCATTATTGATATTTATTCCACCTTACTCATGTCACAGCAAAAATGTAAAAAACTGAGAAAGATGTTAAAAAAAACCCCTCTTGTCCTTGGTACTGTCATGGGTCAGTCAAACCAAACAACAACTGACAATGGGTCCCACTTAAAAATCTAAGATTTTTCCAAATTCAAATATAGGACATTAAACACAGTAAATACATCTCATATAATCCTGTACAGCAAACTATGGTAAAAATTAATAAATAAATGGACTTCTCAAATATGAACTTTTAAAAAAGGGGGGAGGGGAATATAAAAGACCATTTAAATGACATTTTTCCTTACTCAAGAGACCAAAACCACTGGATTTCTATAATGCTACCCATTTCAAGGACCCCAATGGCTGTGGCCTACTAAAATACTCATGAGTCTGTTTTTGTTCTCTTTGGTATCAGGCAATTTATCCATAATACATGGCACCAAAAAAAAAAAAACAAACAAACAAACTCAGTGTCAAATGCGAGTGTTTGAGACTCCGGCATTCCCACCAGAATGATGGAAACTAACAAGATGGGGGGATGAGCTTCGTAACTTCCATCAGGAAGTCAGTTGGGAACCAACCTAACACTTTGAACACCATGAACAAACGGTCACGGCCCAAGCTGAACACACCTTGAAAACCACTGAAACTTAAAAAAACCGCTAAATCTTCCTCCATGCAATACTTGATCACTTTTAAAGGACCTTTGCTACTTGTTTGAGACCATACAAACTAAAGTATGACTTCTCTCTTGCAGCATTCAAGATTCTAATCCACTACTCCTCTCATTAATCCGTGTCTTGGATGGATTCCCCACTACACCCACACTTGTTTACTATGTATCAGATTTTATTTACTTCATTGTCATCTTTCTTCATTATAATAAATGTATCAATAATGTTTTGAACTTATAAATAAAATGTACATGATTATGGTTAAGATCATATCCGCTACTTTAAAGCAAAAAAGTAGAAAAACTGGACGAAAAGTGAAAAGCTTCCTTCTGGGAAAAATGAGGAATGCATTGAGGCAGTCAAACTAACAGGAGACAGGCGAACAATGTTCACAGGTGATGCATGATGCTAAATACACCCCTGACCTATGGCTGCACTGTACTTGGCCCAGGATATAGGAACAGTGAAAATCATTCCACCTCTACCACTGTGCTTGCTTACAGAGCAAAAGCTTAGATAGTCAACAAAAACATGCTGTTTTGAAATTTGCGTATGGTTCTGTCTTCATCAATGTTCAGTTAAAGATCAGTAGGTAATGGTCTTTTCATGCAGCCTATTTTAGCAGTCACTCACGTAACTTTTTTCCTTCCCTTTTACACCAATAAATATGAAAAAAAAGTCTGCTCATGGATCAATCTCAAAATTGGATTCTCCTTTTTAGAGGGGTTGGTGCAGTCAATTTGGGCTTTGTCCATATAACTAGATTCAGAGTAATCTGTGCATCCTTAACCATACGCACTTCAGCCCATGTGAAGCACATAATCCTGGCATTGTGAGAGATTAAAAAAGAGAAGAATCACTGAATTCCAACCCAGCCTGGCAATTTAGTCAGACTCACTATGGAGCCCATGCTGGCCTAGAACTCATGACAATCCCCTCGGCTCCACATCCCAGGTGCTGAGCATAGGTGTCTAACACCACACTCAGCTATTATGTGGTACTGTGTTGTTGAACACAGGGCCTTAAGTACCTACACAGAGCTCTAGTCATTGAACCAGATACCCAGCCACACCCCCAAAAAAGAACCCTTATGTCAATTAACAATACTCAAAAGGACAAAATACTAAAACCTAATACAACCAAGACAATTAAAGATTTCTAACAATAAAAATTAAGCACTTGTGAAATTAGAGTTGATCTGTGTTAAGACATGTTGTTTTAGTAGTACAACAATACTATAAATATTACTCAAAATTGTATATAAATTTAATCTCTATAAGAATAGTAATGACATTTCTATTTTTCAGAAATAAAAAAGTGAATTCACATGAAGTCTTAAGAGACTGATAGCCAAAACAATTTGGAAAGAGAACATCTAGAGTAGTTATGATTGCAAACTTCAAGATATTAAGGTCACAAATTATCATTAATTAATGGGTTAATAAATAAGGGCAAACATATAAAACAAGAGAATGGGCTTCTCTAACCTCAGATCTAAAGAGGCTAAAGCAGGAAGATCGCTAAGACTTTGAGGCCAGCCTGGGCTACACAGTGAGTTCATTAACATCCTGGACTATAGAGCAAAACGACTATCTCAAAAATAATAATTAAAAAAAGAAATACAGAAGTACAACTTAGAACTTGGATACGTATTCACAGTTATTTTGAACAAAAGGTTAGGGTGATAAAACAGACAGAAGAAATGAAAATTAGTGAAGAAAAAACGATAAACTGCACCCTAACTCCTAATTGGTATAGGGCTGGAAACACCACTAGATCTTAAAAATTTGTGGATGAAAATATAATTTTTAAGACTATTTATAGCAACTCCTCCATAACACAATTGCTAGATATAATGCAAACCAATCTACATAATATACCTACAAACAAGATCAAAAGCATGTGCTCCTTGTTGATGAGAAGTGAACAAATTTATATTTAGTCTTTTTGTCAAAAATGGCTAATATAAAACCATAAAATATATCACTACAAAAATCAGAAAATCCACAAGGATTCAGTGACTATCAATTACTATTCACATATTTTAATCCAAGATATTGAAATAAAATTAAATGAAATTTATGCATATATATTTTCAATCATAAAATAGTCTCCCAGAGAAATTAAATGGTTCAAATTACTGGCAAACACATAACCAATATAAAGTGAAATAGAAGTGCTATTTTAGACAAGCAGAAATCCAAAAGAGCTACACTTTACAGGAATATATTAAAGGAAATGTATTTCCGGGAGGAAAAATGTTCAGTATTTTAAAGTTATCTTTTACACTAATTAATAATAAAGGGCAGTTATGAACAACTGTAACATAAAAAGGCATTTTATTACAGCAGTCACTACCATTGTAGCAAAATTTTCAATTAAAACAATACTTTGCCATCCAGACACGGCAGCACACACCCAATAACCCAGCCACTCACACAACAGAGGCAGGAGGATCTCAAGTTCATGTCTGTCCTGGACAATCTGAGACTCTGTTATAAAAAACTTAAAATGCTGGTGTACGACTTACTGGTAGAGCACCAATCCCCGCTGCACCAATAAAAAAGAGAAAGAAGTATTTACTTAAATGATCAATAATAACCAAACCAACCTGACTGTAGGAAGAAAAGCCAGCAGCCAGTTCTATTTCAATATATTCTAAGAGTATTTATTAATGTAATTTGTCCAATTAACAACAAATTGTGAAAATTCGGTGACATGCTCATTTAAATGTCACAAAATGATCGATGTGTAACAAAAAAAAACGAATTAAATGAGTTCACAACTAAATTAAAATTTAACCTGTACTAGCTCTATCCCAATGTAATGATTTGACTACAATTAGAAAGACATACCTTGCAGACAGACAGGAAGATTCAATTCTAAAAAGCTTTATTTTCTCTTATTAGTCTATAGAATTTGGTGCCAGTGAAATCACAACTGCTTTTTCCCACCTTAGAAAACAACTATATCAATGAAGGAAAAACAAAATTCAAGTACAAACAGGGAAATGTTCTGAAAAAAAAGAAATGAGAGAACTCAGAGGACTAGGGAAGAGTTTAAATAATGTGTCAGTTAATTAAAGTGTTAGATCAAGGTAAACAAACAAGGGAAATGTAGCCAGTTGTGAAAGGAGTTTGGTAACAAAAGCAAAAGGGAATAATCTGTGTATTTAATATAATAACATCACAGTAATTATTAGTAAGAAAAGAAAGAAAACAATATTTCAGGCCAAAATACAAAGACAATACAAATCATGTATGATACTAATGTAAACGTGTTTGTAAAGAAAAACACAAACTCAAACGTAATAAAATAGAATATGACTGTATTTTAAAACATACCTTCTCTACAACCAAATTGTAAAATAGCATAACACATGTAGTATTCCATTTGCAAACCATGATCAAATGTTTACATACTCAATTACATATGAAAACCTAACAGATTGTTGCTAACAGAGAAAAGAAACATAAAACTTAAATGACAAAAATGAATAATGAGGGTATATCAAGATGTAGATGCTACATATTAACAGAACAAAACCATTTTGTTTACAATATTATATGACCAATGATGAGGAATATACTGTTAATGTTTCACAGTTTCAGAAATACTAAAGAACTTACTCTACGGAAATCAACTCAAATGTTGAGTTTTGATGTACTTTGTCATTTTGATTTTTGATGTATTTTGCCATTTTCTATGAAATTTTATAGAAATTATTCTAAAGTAGCTGAAAAAATCAAATTTGTATAATAAGCACATTTACTACACTGAAAATCTATCAACCACTCAAAAAATAAATTTATATTTTCTTCTGAAAAACTACAACAAGAATGGTCTTGTTGTCCAGTATCAGTCATGACCAATAGCTAAGGGACAATATCAGATAAAACAGGAAACTAAATATGGAAAGAGAAATAGCATTTAAATAAAAATACTGATATAGCTTCTGCCATTGGTATTCTATAAAAAGCTAACTCAATTTCACATTTATCCTATTATAAATGATAATTAAAAACACATGCACTTCATACTTATGGAAGTACTGAGATGATGCCCTTAAATTTCCACCATCCTGAACTTCTCGGAGTGTAGTAATGTCCACACCACTCCAGCTCCTGAGATTCAGTTCAACAGCAAAAGAATTATGATTGGTAAACAACATCTTCAAGAAAATCTTCTAAATCTATCTCAAAAAATAGCTTTGATTCTTCTCCTTGTGATCCACTGCAAAACAAGTTAAGTGAGAAGTCCCAGCATTATGGAGATCAGGCTGTAAGTTCGGTGAAGTAGCCAGTGGAAGCAATAGTATACATTCCTTTTCAGTAATCACCTAAGAAGACAGCATGCAGGAGAAAGGAGAAAGGTTTAAAAAAAAAAAAAAAAAACCACTGTCATCAGGAAAATCTGTACAGCACACCAAAGAGTCTATCATGAAAAATTCCTTGTGCAGTTTTCTAACACTAAGAAGACTAGCTAGTAGCTCACTTTTGGGAAACTTATGAATGCTGACTAGACTAACCAGCATCACCCATTCTGACTGTGTCCATTTGTATATCTATGTGACTCATTATAAACAAAATTAGAATTTGCAGTATTTATGCATTTCTATACAATATGAGCTCTTCCAATCTGATGGGAAATTTAGTATCCTTTTTAAAAACACAGAGCTCAAAATGGTACTTTGGAAATGATTAGAAACATTGATCTCCAGAGTCCCTCGAATAAATTGCTATATTACGTAATTTCTTCAGCATAATCTGTTATTTGCCAATGTATAATGTCAACAACTATCAATTCTAACTAGCTACCACCAAAAACTCAGTTGAATTAAGGAAAAAAAAAATCAATGAACTCTTCCTCACAGAAAACAATCCAAAGGTCATTCACAAGCCGTTAAATGGTAACACCAAGAAAATATGCCACAGACAGTACGAAGTCATTATAGAGTACCTCAAGAAAAATATTGCACTACGTCATGTATTTATAGTAGGTTCTATTCTTAGAAATAAAATGAAGCTAATAATAATAAGAGTATCTTCTTGGAAAGATCATATCCTAACAAGGAAAAGGAAACACTCCAAGGTGAAATATATAACCTTTCTGACAAGACAGTTAAGGTAACAGGTACGTAAATGTCCATGTTGATCATTTTTATTAATTTCTGTTAACATTACAGAAAGCTTCCCCATTACAAAATCTGGTAGGGGACTGAAGGGATTGCTCAGCAGTTAAGGCGCTCGTCTAGCAAGCACAGAGCCCTGAGCACCACACAAAGCTGAGCATGGTGGCACATACCTGTAATCCCAGCAAACTGGAGGTTGAGGCAAGAGGATTGCCAATAGTATAAGGATAGACTGGATTACAAAGACTCAGTCTAAAAAAAATAATAATCTTGTAGCTCCACAATCTTACAACCTTGATAATGTTTTTTTTCAATTCCATCGGATTATCTTTTTTACATCTCAATACTATATTTGTGGAAAAACTCCTTTCTATTTAATAATTCCCAATTATTGACATTTGCTCCTTTATACTATTAGTTTACAAAACTGATCAAAAGAGTAAATTTAATAACGGAACACACTGCCTGCACATCTATCACACTTTCAGTTAAGCACATTATCTTTTAAAAAGATGCTGAGGACTGGTCCAGAATCTCAGGGGTAAGGTAAAATACTTTCTTCGCATATGTGAATCCTTAGATTTGATCCACTTAATGGGCAAAAACAAAGTTCGTTATGTCTAAAAATTACAAATCCTGCCTAAAAATCTCACCACCGATAACCATTTCTGAGCAAAGGCAAGGACTCACCAATAAACACCACCAAAACCACCTCACCTGAAGGGTTCGAAGGAAAGATCTATGGAATGATGGCTATCAAAGCAAGGGACATATTCCTGATTTCATAGCTATACTCCATTTTGATTCAGATATAGCTCTCAGCATGAAGACCTGAAAAATACAGTACCCGATGTGACAATGGTTAGATACAAATCAAGCATGAAAATACACAAATTAGAATAACAAGATATGGGCAGGCAACATGAAAAAGATTAGATTTATCAGAAAATATGACTGTAGCCATACTTTTCATATTTATAGTTTTAAATCACATCTATAAATAACGAAACTATTGAAATTTTTCTGGTAATTTTATACAATCAAGGAAACACTTGAGGTCTTCATGCTAAAACTTACAGCCAAAGACATACACAATCTATTTCTACCCACATCAACATTAAGGAGACTATGAATGAAGTTTGGTGGTAGAATGTATCACTATTAGCGTGTATGAGGTAGTAGATCAAATTCCCAGTACCAAAAAGGGTAGAAATAATGTTGCACGTAAACAAAACATGGCCAATGATACTTGATCTAACACACTCACGAGTATATACTTATCATTCTATAGAACAGTTTTCTCTAACTTTTTTGACACTATGAACCAGTTTACTGAACACCATTCTCCCAAGGAAGGGGAGAGGGGACTTATTATGCAGCGGGTTGTTAGAGAAGAGCTTTGCAATGGTGAGGAGCTCAGGAGGCAGCTGGGAGCAAACTCCACCTCGTCTAAGGTTGGGAGAGGTATCAGGAGCACAGAGGCAGAGCTTTTCTTCCTGATCACCTCCCATTTACACCTCACCTATTCTGGAGGAACAGTGCAGAGCCCAGGGGTTCCTGATCACTGCACAGAATTTTTTCAGTTATTATTTCTCACAACGCCTGCTTGTCAATCAAAACTATAATTGTCTGGCACATACCTGGTATTCCATCTTGTCTCCTCTTTTCTTGGA
Organism: Ctenodactylus gundi; assembly: GCA_004027205.1. NCBI lineage: Eukaryota > Metazoa > Chordata > Mammalia > Rodentia > Ctenodactylidae > Ctenodactylus > Ctenodactylus gundi. Next base: position 56,432 of record PVKB01005336.1, read on the forward strand.
CAATCCAATATTCAGTATCAAAACCCTTGTACAAGTCTTAAATTGTACATTCTTCATAATCACTTATGAAGTCTGCTGCTAAACCCAAGCTGGATAAGACAAACCACTGTTCTTTTGACACGCAAGCACGTAACAGGGCACAAGCTGTCTGAATAATACTTCTTTGCTCTCTGTAAGTTCACTGTCAAAAACTTCAAAAGCAGACAAAAGCAGTGGTACTTCTCTTATCTATACAGGAATATTAAAATGTTGGCAAATTCATCCATACAGTTTTCTACACACGTGTTTATTCTATACTTTATATTGTAGTAATTTATAAATAAGTATACACGTTTCCTTCTGCTTAAGTCATCAGCTTTCAAACGAATGATAACTACCACTGTACCAATGACAATCTTTCCCCATGTATAACTTTTATGTAAATTAGTATTAAAATTTCATTTTGAAAAACAAGAAAGATATTTACAGACACCTTCATAGAGTCGGTTTGCTTTTTCAGTTTTAAAAACATCAAAACACACATCAATATTGGAATGATATTCAGGGCTTGAATTACCTTCTTACTGAATAGCTATAGTTCATGATTTTTTCTTTTTGGTGAATATGTCAGATACTTATATTATTTTTTCACTAAACATTTAACTTTCTTACTCAATAACATTCCAAAGATTTTATGTGTTTTCACGATGACTGTCTCTGCCAAATTACTGTTTAAAAGATATTCTTATTTTATACTTTGGTCACTACCAGACAAGTAAACTTACAAGAAATTCTTCTACTGGACATTGTATGTGATACTTAAGCATTTTCCTGTACTCATCAAATATGACAAATTATACAAATGTCAAGAAATTTTTAAAAATCAGAATAGCAAAAGTATTAACAATCAATACTTTTGCTCTCATACATGACAAAAGAGAAAACAGGTTTAAAAATTCTTATGGGTTTTGATGTTTATGACAGCATAAACATACAATTAGATATAATACAATTTTGAAAATATATGCAAGCATAGATATAAAAACATTGGTTCCATAGTTTGCAAAATAAAAATGAAATTAGAGAATAATCAATAATTATATCAATAAAATCAACATTGTATATCCACATGAATGTAGAATAAATACAAATACATTAAAATAAATGTATAAAGATAGCATAGCAAAGTACCACTAATTACAGACTAACAAGATTTTAAAAGTCTGTCACTTATTTAAAACTGACAGTTTCCTAATTGTATCATACTCATTCCTCCTAAATAAAAATATATACTGCAACATATTTGTTAAGCTCACAATGAAAATAAACACTAGTGGTGTTTTTTCTTATAAAATGATCCCATTGCAGTCATAAGATACAGAAACTCTCACTCCCCTGTAAAATCCCGAAACATAAAAATGTTAGTTGTGAGATAAATTATCTACAGTGTTAAGAAATCATTTACATAATTTATTTCACCTATGACATTTTATAATATTTACAAATTTATACCTTGAGACTCAATACTACTGAAAAACTCTAGTTTTTTTAAGGGAACTATATCTGATCTTTACTGTTGTCTTAAATATTGTCATGCAATCCAATTAAATAAACCATATTAATTGTAAGAGGTAGAAGATTTTTCTTTAAAGATATCCTATTATGAGTATAACAAAATACTGTAACAACACCATAACTATAAAATTATGTTTTAGGGTTTTAATGTATAATGTACATATTATATAATGGCTAAAATATAATATACTGAATGTACTTTTCTTTAGATGGCAATTAAAAGTTGAAAATGCACTATTTTTAATTTGTCCTTTCCCTACAAGACAAATTGACAAATACCAAAATATATACAATTGAAATAATTCACTATTCTAACGGTTTCCAAAAAAATACAGAAAACAATCAAAGCATGGAATTTACAATGACATATTTACAAAATTATACTTTGTGAGACTCTATACATCTAGAAAGACTAGATGTTAATATTAAAGTTTTGTATTTGACTATTATTTACAATGTTGTCTTGAATATTGTCATGCAACTAAAGGAACACATACAGAATTTGTATAGTTCCAGGAGGTAGTACAGCATTGCTTTAATGCAATCATTTAATCTTGAATGTTGACAGCAAGAAAAAGAAACACTCAGAAAACTTAAAATATCCAGGGAAAGTCAAATGATTGTAACTATTATTCATGTTTTAATATGCAACTTATATTGGACCCAACAGCAAAGTATCTTCTATGAGAACGATTTAAATGCAATGTCTTGTTTTTTCTCTTTAATACTCAAAGTAATGTGATAAATTATGTGTAGTTCCGTGAGTCATCTTTTGTTCCCTCTTTTGGCAGTCATAAGGGTTAAACCCAAGACACATTTATACTGAACACCATCCCATAATCCTTCCCCCGCTTAAGACAGGGTCTCTGTAGGTCAGACCCAAACTGGGGTCAAATTTGCAATCCTCTTGCCTCAGCTTCCTACACAGATGGAATTTTGTGCCACCATGCTTAATTCCATGAGTCTATTTTTGAATGATAAATTTAACTGTGATATTTATCACAGAAGACAACAGTATGAGAATTATACAGCATATTTACAAAATTATACTTTGTGAGACTCTTGATACATCTAGAAATACTAGATGTTTAAATTTTTAAAATTTCAACTGCCCACTATTTACAGAATTCTATTGTTTGTTGCAATCCTACAGATAAACACAGAACCACATAATTTTGAGATCCTATTGTATAGAACATTATGAAAACGTATTGGCATTATTTACCTTGGTTAAGTCTAGGGAAATAAAACTACACAATATGTTACATAAATACACATGATTTTTATATGAAATGGTCACAATATAGTGATTAAATATCTAATTTTACTTTCAAATAAAAACATGTTAAAAAGAACCCACTGTCTTTCTCTGAGACAGAAGAGCATATATACAAATATCACAACGAAGTTCAAGAAGGTGTATATAAACATATATATCCTTAAAATGTTTTTGATTTATATTGCAACTAATATAAATAACATATACTCGCAAAGCTTAACAAAAAATTCTGAGCACATGCAAAGGCACTCAGCAATTGCACAGAGACACAACTATTAATGGTAATTAAAGAGACCTCCTCATATAAACCACATCACAAAAAATGTAACTAGATTTTTTTCTTCAATTGGTAATAGGCCAATTTTTACCACTGGTAATGTTTACAAATGAATACATACATACATACACATACACACACACACACACACACACACACACACACACACAGAGTAATTTGGGGTACAGTAGGTCTCTGGAATTCTAACAAGCATTGATCTTAAAAAGCAGCTTATGCCTCATTCATGCAGCTGTCAAATAATTGACAAATCAGCAAATATAAAGCTGGGTTGGGTTGGCTCATATATGCCAGTAATCCCGGCACTCTGAAGGTTAAGGCAAGAGGATTTCCATGAGTTCAACGGCGGCTTGGGCTACACAGTGAGTCCAGGGGCAGCCTGGACAACACAGTGAGACCCTAACTCAAAAACAAATAAAAGAAAGAAAAACAAAAAGAATCCAACAAATACATAAGTTTATATTAGTCATAAACATAAGTGGTAGTTTTCTCCATACGTTGAAAAATATATAATGCCAAAAGAAAAAACTTCCAAGGAACAAAAACCAAAATAATCGCAAATGTACCTCATTAAGATGTGTCCTTTTCAGGAAACCAGTGACTCTAGCTTTACTACTGCTAAAAATCCTATTGGCAATGAGAACATGGCGAGTTTACTGGTAACGATTCTTGCCTTCAAAAATGTGCCTGATAGTATTTGTTAATCCAAAGTATCTCTTAAAATATTATTTCTCTTATATATAGATAATATTCCATTAACCAAATAACTCCCAAATAAACATGTCTTCAAAATTCCAATTAAATCAATTAAACTTTTCAGCTTTTATCTAACAATTATTCATGGAGTATCAGGAATGCCTATCTATGCAGGTGTTATAAAACACAAATATTTCTGTATCATATTATCTAGCAGACATAAAAGGTTCTCCAGCAACATAATAAAATTTCTAGTCTCACTGAAAATCTATCGTTTTATAAAGAGGTATGTGAGTATGAATATAAAGCTGTGCATATACAGAAGCTAAAAGAGTCTGACATCCTTATCAGCCAACACCTAAATGTTTAAAGGAAAAACGATTATACATTGCAATGATTTAATTCCCATCTAACAAGACCAACCTTTACATACAAAGATGATCTGAAAACTACTGGGAAAGAGAATTTTTCACTAGGTCCTACGTGTTAATATTGGCATCCATATAGATAGAATTAAGTATTGCACTGAGAGGACTATATCAACTTTACCATACCTCTGATAACATTGTCTGAAAAATATTTTAAATAAAAATAATTCAGTATAATTTAAAGTCAAACTCTGTTGACCAATATAAATATTCACAAACTTTCCTAACTAAAAATAGGTAGAAATTCTTCTGTCATACAAAAACTATGTATTAAAAATACGAAAAATGCATGGAAACCAAAAAAATTGAACAAACTTCTACATGGTATTTCCACACACTGCATCTGGCAGAGATACACTGATATTCTATTTAGAAGATAGATTGTAGATCTGCAGATAAATACACTCATATAGATGTATGTACACATAAAAAGTGGTAAGCTACGTAACATTTTCAAATATATACACAATCTAAAACCTGAGCCCACAATGAATACAGCGATTCACACTCTAACATTGTTTTATTAAAAACCACTAGTTCTCTAATAATTTTATAGATGTATACATCTATAAATTAAATGCTACTAAAATATTTATTATATTTTCATACCAAAATACATAACAATATCAGCAATTTGAAATAATGTTGAAAGGTGATTTAAGGAATTAAGGTTGAGGGGAAATTTTAATATCAAGAGCAAATAAAAATATTCTATATTAATAGAATATCCACAAAACATACACCTATACTAAATGCTTCACAAGGAGTAAGCTGGAAGCAATGCAAAATAGTCTTTGCACATAGGCCCAGTCTCCCCGCCTCTACCATTTACATGCTAAGTCTACATCTTAAGTTTGCCTTCCACAACGATTATAAATTCTTAGTACCCAGTACAATTATATCTTAGCAATCTAATTATCTATCAAATGTAAAATGCTCATCTTTTTTGGTTAAGATGTACTAACACATCCTTGTTTTAACATATCTAGAGCAATGCAAAGGCCCTTTTGGACATTCAATCTAGAAAAGTTGGTGGCTTCAATTTCATCAGAAAATCATATGACAATTAAATATGACACTGAAAATCTTTGACCATCACTTATATATGTATATATGACATACATATGTATTTATAGCCATTTGAATAAACTTTCATATTAATTATACATATAAAATATCCAAAAATGCACAGCAATAATCCAAGAAAGGCATATTTAATGCACACCATTTAGAAAAATCCTATTTTTAATTCTACATACTTTAGGAAACCAAGTTAACCATATAAATATGCAATCTAATAATCAGTAACTTGCATATATATCAACCAAATATCACAAGGCAACTACACTGTGCTGCATCATATAATGGTCCCTCAAATGTACTTGAAATATTGCTTTCTCCTAGAATAACATTTAAAATACTTCACACGTTCCTCTGTTTTCTACCTACTTAAAAACTGAATGCAAAATTGATCTTTCTAAAATCTATTTCAAAAGCCACATTTTCCAAATTATGTTTTTATAAATTTCCCAAGATAACTATCGCAGCAAGCATTTAAAAAATCTTAACAATCATCAAAATCTAGAAATGTTTCACTAATCAATTTCCAGAAGCATTTAAGTGAATAAAAATGAAAGATAACAGTACTTCCTTTCAGCATTTTTCAATGATTATCTTTTTTCCATTCCATTATCCAATTTCCAACAATTTAAACGTCATAACTATATGCAGAAAAGTTTAATTTGAAGAATTGCTTTCAATTATAGCAGGAGGAAAAAAATACACTGCATACCCAAATGCATACAAATATAGGTATTACGTATTCAATATTAACACATCTTAACAAAAATAACCAAATATCATATGGCATGAAAATCTCACATACTTGGCTTTTCTCTAAATATGCGATGTAGGGCAGCATCCATTTCTATTTTATCTTGTAGCTGAAGCTATTAGCTTTAAGAAATATTTTGCCTTTGCAGCAACATATTCTGTAGAGCTGGCTTGTCTACTTGAGTTGGTGCAGAACAGAACACACATTTCAAACCTTATCCCATTAGTAGGCAAACTTTACACACTGCACTTCTGAGGCTCCCTTAAAGATGGCACTTTTGGAAGTGTTCCATAATTAGTGTTATCTGGAGGTTGTTTGAACAGGCAGACGAGTAGACAAAACCTACAGTGTCTCTCCAGAGGGTCCCTAGGTGACCTCTGCCCAAGAGTTTACACATGCCTATTACTGCATAAATAAAAGTCATCTAAAATGGTACTTCCCAATGTTTTTGATGACACGGCAGGTTTAAAGTCTACTCTCCTAATGACTAGGAATGATGGGGTTACCTATTAAGAAATAGGTTGTTGAGGGTATCTTTGAATTGAGTTCCTTATAAGTAGTTTGCCTTTCAGTTACCACTGTACTGCAATGTAGAATATAATAATAAAATTCACTGTAATCTTCAATCAGTGGGAGTCCCAGGCTTGTTTTTCAGCAACTACCAGGTTCCATCTAGGGGAAATGGGAGACAATGACACCTGAAGTGTATTTATATCCAATTCATTGCTTATTCTTCTTTGAGTTGCTGTCATAGTAGAAAACCCTTCATTTGAAAGATGGCATGATGGAAATGGATACGTCCATTCCTTTTCAGTTTTGTTGTGGAAATCCCAGAGTAATCCAACTTTATTTTAATCCAGATTGTACAGAGATTTGAAATCATCTCAAATATACTTTTAAGGCCACCATTATTTGAAATGGGTAACAGGTCCAGGCCTTTCCAGTTCTAGGGTGTTTTACTCTTAGGGAATAATTCTCAACTTCTTTTAACAGCTGATCAAGCACCAGTCAGAAGAAAGGCCTTGACTTATTTCTTCCAAGTCTCTGCTGACATGGGGAACATCAAATATCCTAATATTTACTTTTTCCCTCCATGATTCTACCATGTCTTTGCATGCAGCCCCTTCATCTACATCTAGTGAGTTCACTGAGTAGGTTAGAACAAGTCATCCAACTAAGCAATTTTTTCCAATCCTTCTGTGCCACTGAACTATGCCACCACTGGTGACCTTTTCCTCCACAAGAAATCTCTTGAGTGCCTCTAGTAACTAAAAATCTCTTAGTAATCTCACCTCTACATATAGAAGGATATTTGTGCTCAGAATCCATGTCCTCAAAGGACTGTGTAAACAGACAAGAGTTAAGGGCAGGTCCTTCAACGTGAATGATAATTTTAACCACATCCTAAGAAACAGTTAAGTTCAGGTGACATTTTTAAGCTAGCCAGCACTTGTCCATGGATAACATTTTGTACAGTCATGTTCACAAGGTACTTCGCTGACTTGAGTAGTAAATTCAGAAATCTATCCGATCATGGTGATAGCTATATCTGTGCACATACGGACACTGAATCATCAGTTCAGTCCTGCTGACATTACATCAAAACCAAAGACTATCTGAATAGTTCGGTAGGTCTGCTACTGGTTAGTAACAAGCACGAAGACAACATACTTTCATGCTCATCTTTCTGAAAAATATTTTGCACAAAAAAAAATTGTTGTCTTTTTGTCAACATCAGTGGACTTGTCCACCTGGAGTAGATACTATGGCGACTCTTCAATTCTGACAGCTGTTTCCTATATTCTCCTGTAATTCATCAAGTCATCGCATTAAGATGCTGCCAAATTTTGAACTGCGGCTCTCCCAGAAGTTCACAGCAAATTCGTTTACCAGCACACAGATTTAACCCTTCAATGCTAAAGAGTTTCTCACCGTTAGCAATGCAGTCAGTTACTAGGCCTGACACGCTCAAGGCAGATGCACTTGATGGGAGTGGTGGTCAGAATTCATAGCTTGTTCTTTGTGTTCACTTTATTTTCTTCTGAAAGTGAAAAGGCTTATCTTATAATAACAGCTGCTTGGCATACATGTGATAAAACAATTGTGATGGTTTCAGGGTTTCACTGGATAGATTCTCACACACATTATTCAACACAGGCGTGAAGAATGTAAATAATCCATGGCAACAGAGATGTAACTGAAGTAGGTCACTTAGTATTTTCTTTTAAATGCAACTTTCTTTTTGTGACAGTCTTAGGGTCCGATGCCTCATCATTCATTGGGTCTTTCTTCCTTTGCAAAGTTCCGAAGTGATGTTTATTTTTACTCATATTGGCTAGGGTTAATTTGTGAGCTTACCAAAATTGGCACAGAGAGAAGGGGTAAATAAAATGACAGGCCAGGCATGCCAGAATAAAACAAGTGTTAGGTACTAGGAGGTGTCACTGAGATCTACTGCCCAGATAAAACAGGTTTTAGAAACTGTGGCTGCAAGGCTTTTCTTAGTGGCAGTAAAATTGTGTTAGAAAGACAATATACGCCAGTGAAGACTCAGAGCCCGCATTAGGACTGATGATTAGCAAGCAGTTGGAAGGAATATTGGCTGATATCTAATGGCACAGGACTTAGATGGGAACTGTTTACTAAACAGAAAATCATCCCAGATCAGCCTATTCTCAACCAGCGCTTCTCAAGAACTTACGAGCTGGGAATATTTCTGCCTTTCCAAGGCTTCCATACTGCTAACAGAAAATGGTGAACAGCAGCAGCACAGACCTTAATAGGAGCCAATTAGCAGGAGTTGGGGCTTCATTCACAGCTCACATTGTGCACACTGCCCATCCGTCCAAGTGGCATAGTCCTTCTAGGGCCATGTGTTGGTACCGTCTGTTGCCTGTGGAGTAGTGATCTTGCACCAAAAGCCCCAGTAAAATTTATAAACCACAATTTCATCACTGCTAGAGCACTCAGAATGTAGCTGTAGCTTACTTATTTTAATAGAAAAAAATGCCTGAAAATCTACCTTTGAAGTGTCTCATGCAGTACACATTGATGGAGATCTTATGGAACAGGAGACTATGTTGAAGGGATGCACCAATTATGCAGGGTCTCAACGTGGAAGACTTCTATTTTTAGCCATCACAAAACTTGCGCTTAATTTTCATCCTCTGTTGACATTGTACTGAAACATGCCAACTGCAGATTTACGATGAGAATATGAGTATCATGTCTTCACAAAACTGCCTTAAAAGATATATGAATTAAAGAATCCAAAGCCGAAAAGCTTAAGAATCAGTTGCAAAATTATATTTTATGATGACAGAGTCTTCAGCTGCTAAAACAGTCACATAATGGGAATATGAAGAGCGCAGAATCCTCATCCGTGTTTTTTGCGCTTCATTATAGTTGGAAGAAAGAACTCTTTCCTCACTTGCTACCTGAAATCATTCTTCTATATCACTTCAGAATTGATAGTGAAATATAGCAGTTATTTAAAATGTTTATTATGAATGTAAATGAGTCGAAGATATTTCATGATTCTTATTTTCTTACTGAATCATTTTTTTCTAACTTTGGAAATATTTTTTCAATTTTTTCTTGTCATGCAGAATAGATGACAGATATTAAAGTCATATGTTCATTACTATAACCACAGGAACAAAACACGTATTTTCCTGTCCAAAGAATGACAGAGGCTACTCTCAAGATAACTGTCATAGCCTTTACAGTATTAAAGTCATTCAATTATGTAGAAGGAACTTCACAAAGTTCAAATGAATGTTTTTGTATTTATGATCTCTCCTCTAGTGAGCTAAATGGAAGCAACAGGAGCACTGATAAAAAAAATCACCTTCAACTTAAAAACACCAAATTAAACCTGTTAAGATCAATGGTACCTCTAATCAATGAATTGGCAATTTTATTTTACACAAATGCAATAATCCACAACTCCATATTCACAACAACATGCACAGTAAAATGGTCTTGTTCTTGACATGAGTTCTAACATTTATAATGGGAAAAATAATCAAGACAGAGATTGAAGGACAAATTCGGCTTCTATTCCCAGGGAGATGAATTTTCTTATACCACTTATTCATATATCAATTTTACTTGTATTTTTGATAATATGGAGAGAAAATCTGATCAGCAAATACATTCTAGACATCAACTTTCATACAAGGCCTTAGAAACTATGTAATAAGTAATGACACCAAAGAGAAATCAAGGTATTTGATAATAATTTAATGTTTTTATTCTCACGTAAAGGAAGAATTCGAAAAACCAATATACAGCCTTTTCCCATTTCCATATTTTGCATGTAATTATATCATAAATTAGGCTTTTTTGAAAGTATCAGTTACTTCAAGAATTTCTTAAGTATAGATTTCTTGATATAAACTTGACATCACTTTGGGTCATACTTCATTACTCAGTTTCCTTAAAATGTAAATTCAGTATTCATGCAAACTCATCAGAGTAGTTTACAGAATCATAAAATACAAAATTAATATAAAAAACTACAATTTTCACCAAGAAATTAATTACAGTATCATTTTCTCAGAAAAAGTCATAAGCTTAAATTTCTTCACTTCTCTTTCTTATTCAGTTCTGTTCAGTTTGAACAAAGAAAATATGTTTGGGATTTTTCCTCCTGTTTTTCTGCAATATCATAGAAAGTGCCTGACATGACCTGAATATATGCATATTCTTCACAACCAGTCCCAATAATAGTGACTAATTTTTGAAAATTCCTAAGAAAAACCAGTATTCTAATAGAGAACTACTAATATTAAAAAGCAGTAAGTTCATGTTAAACAGAAATGAGGTCAACTGAGGTAACCATCAATGGATGGGCACAGAAAATGTGTAAGTATAACATTACACAACCATAATCTGTGACAACATGATGAAACTGATTATTATGCCAAGATCAAACAAGTCAGGTAAAAATACTATATGTTCTCATTCACATGTGAAAAAAGAAATATATATATTTTTTTGAGACAGGGTCTTGCTCTGTAGCTCTGACTGGTCCCAAACTCACTACGTAGCCAAGGCTGGTCTTGGACTACCTCAGCTTCCCGAGTACAGGGAATGCAGGTGTGTGCCACCACACTGGCTTATTCGGTCCTGGGGGAATTGAACTCAGGGCTTTGCAGTGCAAGGCTAGTGCTTTACGGGTGAGCCATTCCTCCAGCCCATAATTTTTGTTTTATAGAAATAACAGCATCAAGGTCAATATGCCTTAGCAGCAGCACGGAGACAAAGAAATATCAAGAGATTTAATAACAGCTATCAAAATACATTTAGATAGGAGGAATAAGTACCTGTTATTGTTCTACATAAAGCAGAGCATCATCTACTGTTTAAAAGTTATATATTTTATGAAGAACTTGAAGAGAGAATCTTAGTGCTCCCAACTCAATTATAAATGTTAAAGAAAAAAATGGGAATTATTCAGATTTAAACACAGTAATCATATATCATGTTATCAAACTTTATACTGTAAATATGTGTAAGTATAATTTTTAAAATAGAATCATTATAAATGATATATTAATGTATGAAATTTTAAATAGAAGGGTATATCAGAAAAAATATTTCTCATAAATCACTGATTTGCAACATTGGCTTCCTTTTTAGTTGAAGTATATTTAATTAAGCTAAATTTGGTTGAATTTAGTAAAATTTTTTTGTATTTGAATCTAGAATTAGCAGTTGATAAACTGACAGGAAAATAATGAGAAGCAAGCTTACTTCATCAATACGTAAATATAGCTTTCTTAAAATTTTCACTGGTCATTTTTATATTTATACATGAGTGATGAGAAGAGATTTCATTGTTATTATATCCATGTAAACTGCGTCATATGAAGTACTTCCACCAAAAGAATTTTTTGGCCTTAATATATATCAACTCCTCCCTGAGTATTATACCTGGGACCATGAACACCTGGCAATCTGTTAAAAATCATCTTTTAATGTATCTGAAAGAAAAGAGTATGAAGGCCTGACAGTTCTCTGTGGATTTCCTTCTTTCTTTCTCTTTCCTTTGTTCTCCTTGTGTACGTTTTGACCGAAGATTAAGCACTGGATTGAGTTCATTGGAGAAGGATGTTGCTTTATGCTGCATGTCAGTTTTTTTAAAGAATGCAAGCTTTATTCACTATAGATAATATACAAGTAGAAATTCCGTGAAAACTGAGTGTCCCTTTAATTTCTTACTGCAAAAAAGCCAAAGCTGACAGAGGTTACCAGAAGCAGAAACTAATGGCTTGACTGTCCAATCCCTTACTGATCCCAGGCATTCACTGGGCTGCCAGCTACAGCGTTGGATGCAGAAGGCAAGGCAAAAATCAGGGTCAGATCAGGGGCCACATGCTGCAATCCCAGTAACTGTTCCCAAGTGTGATGAGTTACAGTTCCTGCTGTCCTACTGTGATTCTGTAAAGTGACTTACTGCAGATCCACTGATTCTGCCGTTACCAAGACATCTACATTTCTACTGTTGTTCCTGTGGCTGTCGGATATTCCTGGCCATCTAACTGCCATTATAGAGAAGACGGCTCCATAGGCCCCCATCCAACTGCTCCTCTAAAGCTGCCTCAACCACACCATATCTTTCCTGATAGCTGAGGAGAATATCACATAAAACAGCCACTACTAACCTACCCCTGACTAGACTTAAGGCTGTGGCCACTTTAAGCATGGGGTAAGCAAAATGTGTTTTAACAAAACCTATGTGTGCATTTTAAAACCTGCTAAATACGAATTTAACCAAAGCTGACTAGAAATATATACTCATTTATCCAATCTTATATACACAGTAAGGACTGATTTTTGCATCACCGTGTCTTGCTAACCATAATAATCCCAACACAAGGTACAATGCTATAAAACCTAGATATTAAGCTCAAGAAAGGGCACAATATTTAACACTGAAAAGGTGGCTGAGATGCACACTGTTAAGGAAAACAGACACTGGCTACAAGTGATTAATTTTTCATAACTGACACCCTTACTGTTGCAAAACAGTTCAAGCTTTCTTACTGTCAAAAGTGGTAGAATTCTCACATTACTTTCAACATATCCCCCTTCTTAAAACTTAAGGACATGTTCATCCGTCAACTTGTTTTCTTTCCTTCCTTTTCTTCACAACACTGCAATTAACAATCCATTCCTCACTCATTCTTCCCTTAGTCTCAGCAAATAACTTTTATCAAAAATTACCTTAAGATGATCAAGGATACCTTTGGCAAAGATGGAAAGTGTTATGAGAGTCAAGAAATAATGAGTCTCATCATCAAAGCAAGTATCCTCTAATTACAAAAACTGAAATACTCATCTCTTTCAGGATTCTTATTTCTAGGAGGCTTTAAGTCATCTTGAAAGAACAATTGCCAAACAAACAATACTTGGATACAATTAACCAGAAAACACTACTGCCCTCTTTAGATTACAGTAAACATCCCCAGTGTGACAAATTCTTCAACGTTATACCAATCAAAGCTGCGTTCACTCCCTCTCTCTAACACACATAACTGCACACTTGGAATCTAAGACAGCACACAGACAGTAGCTCACTTCTATTGGTTCAAACAGCATATTCCAGCACCAGGAACACCAAGTAAAACCAAAATATACGGAAGGCTATGAAAATACTAGTATATCTGGCAAGAAAACAGAGATGCAATTAAGCTATCTAAAGTAGAAAAGAACTTACCTAGCTAAGTTTTACATGAATGTTCTTTATTTTGAACCCCCACAGTTTTTATGACTTTGCAGTCACTGTCATGTGGTAAAATATTAATACATCACTCATTAGTATTTACAGACTTAGACACACGGGAATAATACACATGTACGCTGTACTGACTACAATGTCTATCTGAAATTAAGACCCTAATATATACAACTGTCAGAGAGGTGTGATGTGAACACCTATAACTAGAGCCCTCTGATAGACTAAGGCAGGAGTGGTGCAAGTCGGAGCCTGGCCTGATTAACTCAGCCCTGAATGAAAATAATAAAAAAAAATAAAGTGCCGGCGTTGCAGAACTATGAGAAGGCCCTGGGTTCAAGCTACAAGACAGATAGCTACATAGGCACAAAAACACATGGAAACTGTCCATGGGATACTTTTAAAGGCTTTTTATGAATTAACTACTTAAGCATGTAATTCCAAAATAGTAATCACAGACAACAAAGAAAATGCCACTCATACAAGCAAAAGTAAATATTATAGGGTAATATAGGATTCGATACATGATTCAAAAATGCATAGTATTTAATCTATATTTTGAACTTAGCAACAGAAATTATACAGACAATTTATCCCCTGCCTACATCAGTCAAAACTTCTAGACTCCATCTATTTCTAAACAAAACATAGCAAAATACTATCCTTTTTTTTCCCCACAGGGTCTTACTGTGTATTCCAGGCTGGTCCTCAGCTCAATGGTAGCCCAGGCAGCTGTGAAATCATGGTAATCCTCCTGATACAGACTCCTGAGTGCTGGAATTACAATAATGACCTACCGTGTCCCGTTGGTGTGGTACTGGGGAACTGAGCTCAGGGCCTTGCACTTGTGAGCAAAGTACTCTAACCACTGTGTTATTCCTCGAGCACACAAAACATTTTCTTATAAGCAGAACTAGATGACCTCGGAATGTAACTTTAGCATTCTGCTGATCATATAAATTAAAATCTAAACTACAGACCAAAGCAATGTCTCCTAAACAAACTAGCCATTTCTCCTTATGCACTAAGTGGTGAAGCTGCCTCACAGTGCCTGCAAACAGGGAAACATACTCATGAAACTTTCACAGAAGGCTGAAGCTGAGTAATGGGGACTATACAGCAGCTTCCAAGTCTGTCTTCTTTCGAAATTATCATTTGAAATGCACATTGGAAACATAAAGGTAAGACTGGTCAATGTTATGAATATAGAAAACATACTATGAAAAGAAACTACACAAATGAATCTATGACTGATTTTTGCTATACCTCTATTCTCCTTCACCTTAGAAAACTAATGAGAAAAACCTTTGACAACAGACACTGTACAAACTTAAGTTACAAATAACTGGCACCTGAGTACAAGGTTGACACTTAAGCTGGATTTCAGAGTAATCATGAGTTTTACACCATCATGCTCAGGAAAACCAACTCATCATAAATCCAGCCAAGTTGATCTATGACATCTTTCTGAACAAATATTCAAAAAGAAAGGGAGGGGGCAGTTATGGTAGAATGTGTGCAAGAAACCTTAAACACTCAGTACCAAAAAAAAAAAAAATTACACCTAATCCATTTGCCTGGAAATAATGACTTTAGATGTGAAAGAGAAACAATGTAATTAATTGACAAAAACTAAAGAGGTAACACGAAGGAAAAAACAAAACAGCAAAGCTCAGGTGGCTATAGCTAGAAGTTTAAAATGCTCACTCAACATGAACAAGGCCTTGCATTAAGATTCACCAGCACCACATTAAACAGGGAGCAGAGGCACATAGCAGCAATCCCAGCACTTGAGAGGTACAGGCAGGAGGACTGCTGTGTATTCACGCCAAGGCTGGGCTACAGAGTCAGGTTAGGACCAGCCTGTACATAGACTAAGACCGTCTCTCAAAACAAAAACCAAAAAGAAAAAACAGCACACATACACATGAGCACACACGTGTGCACACATACACACAGAAGTACACTAGTAGCCAAATAAAGACACAAACAGTAATACCTAGAAATTATTCAGAACAAGCATTAGATCTTGGGTTTCACAGAACTAAATCTAACTGAATCTACCATCCATTACCATAGCAAATACACCAAAAAACTAAAATGGAAATATTCTCAATTCTCCACAATTACAGTATTCTCAGCTTGCTTTTCCTCAAATAATTTACTGTAAAACAATTTAAGGACATAAAGAATAATTTATATCACCACCAAAAACATTTCATAAAGAATGTGAGAAGAACCTAGGCAGACGGTAAAACAAATCAAATCTGATCAAACAAATAAAACATTAAGTTCATCAAGATGATTTTGAAGAATGGCATAACTAACTTGCACCATTTCTAATGTAATTAACAAAAAAGTGGGACAATTACCATTCAGACTTCATTATGGAGAGTTCTGGCTGAAAGCAAGGTGAATGGTTTCCTCAACACGAACATGCACATGCGGATGAGCTTAGGGCCCTCTTGTAAGCACTGAGCCTTTCTAAAACTTATCAATCTCCAAAATGTTAAAAGTGGAGGTAGTAAATATTTTATCTATACATTCTTATTAAAATTCATAACGAAGCCATGTTTTGCTGTCACAGGACTTTTAGAGTGAACGCTTGGCTTTCACACTGAGCTTTATCACTTTGCTTGGTATTTTAGTGTAAGCGCAAAGGGCTACATAAAAATATCCTTTCAGTAAAGCCAGCTTAACCACTACCCTTTCAATAGAACCACCATGGGTCAGGTGTAGTGGTCTAGGAAATAGAGGAAGAAGGATCCCAGTTCAAGCTCATCCTCAATGTTTAGGGAATCAGTAAGACCACGTCTCAGAGTGGAAAAAAATTTTTACAAGTCTCAGTTGTATAGACCTCAGCAAACAGCTTGTGTTTGAAAAGAAATCACAGAACGAGTGACGTCCAAACCACATTTTCGGATATATATTTTCTGGTAGAATTAAATTGCTGATTTCATGGATTGTCTAACTGTCTACTCTGCCAAAACATACATAAGCTAACAGAAAATAAACCCTCTAAAATATGATAAACTACAAAAAATGGTAAAGAAGTTTTGGGACATTCAAACAATTGAGATATACAAATCATCTTTTTGTAGGTTGCTGTATTATCTTAGACAGCTAAAATAGAAAACAATTCACATTCATCACCTGATCTGAGGAGCTATGAATTAATTCCCTTTTAAATTGTGCTGTTTTGTTTCGCAGTGTAGGGGACTCCACTAAGTGCTTTTTAGTTTCTAGGCAAGTGTTCTATAAATGAGGCACTTCTCACCACCATGAAGAGGTACCTTGATTATTTTTCCAATTAATTCTTACTCAACAAAAGAACTTAATCAGGTAAACTTTTCCTAAGAACAACTTCTATTCTACACTTATAATTTATAAATCATAGGAAAGAAGACTTACAGGCATTCAGTTCACTGCATTTTTAGTAAATTGTGGCTTTGTAGTAATCCTGATTCAAGCAAATCTATACATGTAATGTTTCCCACACAATGTGATCTCCACTTGGTAACTCTCAAACTTCCAAACACTTCCATCGTGATATCTGCTTTGGTGATCTATGATCACTGATCTGTTTTTTCCCCTTTTTATTGATATGTATGAGTGCAAAACTGAAGTTTACATTGATCTTGAGTAATTTTTGTTTTTAGGCAGGGTCTTACTCCATAGTCCAAGCTGATCCTGAACTATCTATCTTAGGGCAGCCGCAAGCTCACAGCAATCATCCTGTTTCAGTCTAAGAGAGCTGGGATAATAGGTACACACCACCACACCCAGTCTATGAAAGGAGCAAGTTGCATAACTGCTGAGCTATGTCCCTAAAATACTAATCTGCTGATATTAATATAACTGTGGCTTACCATGAACTTCTCTAATGGAAGATGTACATGTGTGTGTTCTGAGGAATCTCCCGAGTCTTTACCCACGTGTTCCCCTCCTCTTTACTGTGACACAAAAATATCCACACCATGAGAAGTAATGACTATACAATAGCCTCAAATTATTCAAATATTAATAATCAAAGATATATCTCTCACTGTGATTGAAAATGTAAAATTGATTAAATTTAATGAGTAATCAATGACTACGCATTTTATACCAGTTAACCAAGTAATAACGTCAAAGAAAAAGTGCTTGAAAGAAATTGGAAGTATACTTCAGAAAACAAAAAATGCTAAGAAAACAGATCAGCTGTATTGGTGTCAGGAACAATGTTTTAGAGATATGGCTAGATCACACTAGCCACAGATTCCTCTTAAGATCAAGGGAAATCTAGAACAAGAACTAATTCTCTTCAGTCTTATAAAGATTAAAAGAAGAGAAGAACCTGTAGAAAACTTTGCAGAATGCTTGGCTCCTGAGATTTAAATAAAGAAGTCAATACCACTACAAAAAAGTACAAGACTATGTCCTAAGGACAGATATAGATGGTGCAACAAGTTATCCAGCAGATCTAAGACAATCTATAACTGTCCCTACACTACATGTATTTTCAATGTAGAAGAAGTGGTATTATATTTAAAACATATGCTATCTAAGATTTTATACCATGTGAGAAGTCACTACCCACAAGGAAAGCTTCAAGGGATAAGTTGACTCTCCTGTTAGGTGTTAGTAAGTGAAGTTAAATGTTGATTTACCATAATGAAAATCTGAGACCTTTAAGATTTTTACTCTTCTTTTACCTATAAACACGCTACATGGACACCCCATGTGTTTCTACTATTATTTACTAAATAATTTAAATACTGTTAAACACTTGCTGCTGAGAAAGACTCCTTTCATAATATTTCTTCTGCCCATTGACTACATACCTGTTAACCCAGTATACCCGGTATAGACAGCCAATGATACTAGTGTTATCTAGGCTGTTGCTAATGCAGAATCCATCCTGATTTTTGGGTTTCTCATATTAGAGAAACCTTTCAGTAAACTTCTCTGACTCACTTTACTGACCATGATAGTCTCAAGTCCTATTTACCTAGAAAAGCTTCAAAATTATTCATCTTTATAGATGAGTAGTATTCAAGTCCATGTATCAAGTAAATCTTTCAATTTTCAAGAATCATTGTTTCAGAAATACACTTTGTAATATACTTGGCATTAAATAGAAAATGAGATAGAGCCAAAGGAGGTTAAAGACAACCTCCTAATGGGATTGCTACTTGAAGGCAGGCAAAGAAAGTGGGTTAAGACTAAATCTACCACTAGTGAAGATATTGTGAACACTAATGAAGTATCAATATAGGGATTAAATATGATATAATCCTGGTTAATAAAGCAGTCACAGGATTGGCTCTAATTTTCAAAGAAACCCTAAAATTGGTAGAATCCTGTCAAATAGCCTAGTGTGCCCCACATAAATCATTTGTGAAAAGTTAACAGTCACAGTAATTTTAATTCATTTGTTTCCTCACAAAGTGCCATTGATCACTCAAATTGTATCAACCACTTATCACTCAGGCAACATTGACAGCACAGCAATGCCTCCCATCACCAAAAATGACTTGTTGGTTAAGATTCAGAAAATCAATGGAATTTTTTAATTAAGGCACACAGCTTTTTAAAGACATAATGCTATTGCACTCATTAGGCTACAGCAGCATCCTGAGCCTATAATCCCAAAACTCTCAGTCAGAAGGGGAACATCACGAATTTAGAACCCAATGGACATGATAAAGGGAGGGAGTTAGGCGGATGAGGAAGGTGTAGGAGGGTTAAATATGAGGCCAGGAAAGCTGGCAGTGGGGCTGCACCTACACCCCAGTCATATGGAGGCTGAGCTAGAAGAACTGCTTTGAGTCCAAGGCTAATCTGAACTGTGAAATGAGACCCCCCCCCCCCGACCCCCTCCCCGTGTCAAGGAAAAAAAGTGAGGAGAGTAATGTCTTGCGTGTCGATGCCCCATGTATTTGTACAAAATACACAAGCTCATTGTAGCCACTATGTATCGCACATATACACTAACAGAAAAGGGGAAAGAAAAGAAAGCTGAAGCCGGCCAAGGCAACTTGGTTGCTTAGTCAGACCCCGTCTCAATGACCAAACCAAAAATTTAAAAATGGGCTGCAGGTGTGGCTGTAGCATGGTACAAAAGCCCTGGGTTCACTATAGTGCAGGTATGTTTATATACACGAAAAAACAACAAAAAAATAACATCATATGACTAGCCTTTTTGTTTTATTCCCTTGACCTGGAACTGAACTACAGTCCCAGGTACACTCCTTATGTTATGAAAACTCAACACTATTGCCCAGAAAAGACGACGTTCACTGAGGACCACTAGGCTGACTCTTCAATTTATCTCCCTATTTCCCATTTTATTAATACATACATAATACAATACTTAATGTTTACATGGAATTTGAGTACTTTGTACATATATATACCACATTAAAATTACAGTCCCTTCCCCTCCCCACCTGACCCTCCCCCGCTTCCCCTCCCGCTATCTCTCCTCACCTCCCATTAGCTCTATGAAATGACTGTATTCTGGGCTTCTCATATTATAGAAACCTTTTAATAATCTTCTCTGACTCACTTTACTGACCATAATACTCTCAAGTCCTGTATATTTACCTAGAAAAGCCTCAAAATTATTCATCTTTATAGATGAGTAGTATTCAACTGTGTACATATACCACAATTTTTAGTATCCATTAGTCTGTTGATGGGTATTTTGGTGTCCTTTACATTTTTACCTATTGTTAGTTTTGCTGCTATGAACATAGGTATACACGCATTTCTGTTACATGATTTTTAAGTCTGTTGGCAAAATTCTCATAAGTATCACTAGATCACTAAAAAATCTTTATTCTCAGCCCTTTGAGGAATTTCCATACTGCCCCAGTTGTACCTGTTTACAATCCCACCAGCAGTGTAATAAGGATCCTTTTTCCCCTGCAACCTCACCAGAACTGACTGTTGTTTGAGTTTTTGATATACACCATTCTCTCTGGGGATAGATAATATCTTAGCAATGTTTTGATTTGCATTTCTCTAATGGCTAAGGTTGTTGAACATCTTCTCATGTACTTACTGGCCATCTGAACTTTTACATCTGAGAACTCCCTATTCACTTCCCTTGCACATTTTGTTTTGCTTTTTTTTTTTTTTTTTTTTTTTTTTTTTTTTTTTTTGAGACAGGGTCTTGCTCTGGAGCCCAGTACAGCCTTGGACTCTCAGCAATCTTCAGCCTCCCCAGCTGGGATTACAGGCATGCACCACCAGGCCCGGCTCATGCGGAGCTGGGGAATCGAACTCGGATACTTAGCGCTTGGCTTAGCACTTGCTATTCCAATCAAGGCCCTCCACTGCCCACTTTTAATTGCATCTTTGAATTTGAGGGATCTGTTTTTCTTCAGTTCCTTGTATAATCTACTTATTAGTCTTTTTCCTGAGGTGGTGAAAAATTTTCGCCATTCTGTCCGTTCTCTCTTCACTCTGTTGATTTATTTCCTTTGCTAAGCAGAATGTTTTAACTTGCTATAATCCCATTTGTTGGTTCTTGAGACAATTTTTTTTTTTTTTGCCTTGGGTGCTTTATTAAGAAAGCCCTTGCATATGTCTATATATTTTACATTTCTGACTAATTCATTTTATAGAAGGTTTTTCAGTTTTAACATCTAGGTCTTTGATCCACTTTAATTTTATTTGGTGTCAGTGACAGGTGTGTGTTTAGATTTATTCTTCTGTATGTATATATACAATTTTCCCAGCAATATCTGTTCAAATAACTACCCTTTTTCCACTATATGCTTTTGGCTCCTTTATCAAAGATCAGGTAGCTTCAGGTTGTCTATGCATCCTCAGTTCTGTTCCACTAATAAACATTTCTGTTTTTCCACTAGTAGAATATAGTTTTTATAACTATTGCTCTGTAATATGACTTGATATTTGAACTGAAATGCCTCTTGCTTTTGTCTTGTTATTGAGAATTGCTCTGTCTATTCAGGGTCTCCTTTGGTTCCATAAAAATTTAAGGATTGTTTTTTCAAGTTCTATGAAAAAAGTTGTTTGTATTTTGAATCTGTAAATCGGTTTGGACAGTATAGTCATTTTGACTATATTAATTCTACCTACCCAAGAAAAGAGGATATCTTTCCATTTTCAGATGTTTTCAATTTCTTTCTTCAACATAATGTAGTCTTATTTGTAGAGGTCTTTAACTGGAACTGATAGAAGTCACATATACCAAACCTACTGCAAATATCATACTGAGTGATGAGACACTGAAACCTTTCCTTCCCTTCAATCAAGAACATGACATGGCTTTCCACTTTCACCAATCCTATTCAATACAGTCCTAGCAACCATTGTCAGAGCAATCAGGCAGAAGAATAAACCAGAAAAAAATGCGTATCATAAAAAAAACCAATTTTCATTCTTTACAGATGATATATTTGTCTACACAGAAGACCGCAAAAACTCCAAGAAACCCTTAGAAATACTAATCAAATTTAGCAAAGCTGCAATCATAAATAATCATATAAACCATAACATTACTCTGTAATAACAATCAATTCACTAAGGAAAAGCTCAAGTGCAATTCCATTCTCAATAGCCTATCAAAAAATTAAATACATAGTAGTTACTTCCTCATTTTTAGCCACTCATCTCTTTCTCCGCATTTACATGTATACCTTTCCTCATCTCTGCATAGAAATGTTTGACGTTTATGATAAACACTGCTTTAACTGAAAGCTTCCCTTATCACTACCCAGGAGAGAACTAAATGCTGTAAAACTAAATACAATTTAACTTTTTAACCAAAAATGACTAAAACATATGCAGAGGTATACTATAGATATCGCAACAGGAAACTATATTAACAGTTATAATCTGCTAATTATTTTTCACATAATCACTTTCATAGGAATGGCTGACAACTTTAGGGATGGAATCAGAACATGCATGATCTGGATTCTTATCACAGATATTCTAACCTACGTAAGCAACCAAAAACTTGCTCGTAACATTAAAAAATATGCATACTACAACTGTCTTATTTCCCTTAGCAAATCTTCAACATCTCCTTGATCATGGGGTCTGGGCAAGTAAGCCAACTGTAAAAAAACTGAAGAAAAAGACACACACACACACAATTGTCCTAAAACACCTACAATGCCCCTATGAATGTTCTTATCATACTCACTGCGCTTTACAATAAATGTTCTATAAATGTTGCTTTCATTCATGGTATATCTTAGTTAGAAGAACTGAAGAGCTGTTGGTTTCATCTTTTTTCCATTTTGCCTCATTGTTTTGCTTCCATGACAACGGATGTTTCCATTTAGCTTTCAATAAAATTCACAAACGTAGAGAAAAGAAAAAAAAAGAAAAAGAATTACCTCAGACTAACTATGAAAATAAAGGCTGAGGAATTGGCAAACAGCAATACGACACCGGCCATTTCTATGTATTCAAACTTTGTGTTAAGCCAAGACCTTCTGTCAAGAATGTGCTGACATCTAGTGAGGCACAATGACTAGATTTCAGTCTTATTAAGCTCAAATTTTAATTTCATTCTGTTCAGACAAGGTCCTTTGTCATCATGAACCTAGCCAAGGCCTCTGCAGTAGTCTCCTATTACCCCACAAGGTAACATTACCTGTAATGGTTTATGCGTCGTTCTAAATGAAGTTGAACATGATTTTCAACAAAGGTTGTGTAGGTATAGGATCCACACTGTTCATGTATCATAAAATCCAGGGATCATACTCTCTTTTCATCAGAATCATCAACTAAGTTGGTAAAAGTTCTGAGACCGAAAAAGTTTCAACATACAAACATTTCAAGCTCATGTATCATTTCTGTATAAGAAAAAACAAAATATGCTTTATTTCATAAGCTCTTAGAGTGAGATTATAAATATGAACAGAACAAAGTAAAATGTAATAATAAGATAGTCACCAAGCAACATGATATGCACTTGAAAATTTCACCTTTTTCAGTAACTTAAAAACCTGTTAAAATCAATAAAATTCAATAAAATTTCAGGTAAGCATACTACCTATTTTTCCTAGGCTTTGAAATAACAGATATTTGGGGGCAATTCCAACACAATTTACTTAACAAGTGAAAAACAATAAGATGGCAAGCTCCATTGCATTAATGCCAGTTATAAAACCTGATGTGAGGCAATTAAAAACTAGCCTGAAACATTCTCATAATGACATGTTGAAACACAAGGTAGTCCGATTGCGTCCTCAGTATCTTCCTGTCTGAGTAGACTTAGGAGAAGGGGTTAAAGTGCTTGCCTAGCAAGTACAAGGTCCTGGGTTCGATTCCCCAGCACCACATAAACTGGGTGCAATGACGCATGCTTGTAATCCCAGCACTCGGGAGGCTGAGGCAGGGTGATTGACATGGGGCCAAGGGTAGCTTGGGCTCCAAAGTGACTTCAGAACCAGCTTGGGCTACCAAGTGAGACTCTGTCTTGAAATATAACTGAGTTTGATTCCATAGCACAACATAAGCTGGTTGTACTGGCACACACCTGTAATCCCAGCACTTGCACTTGGGAGGCTGAGGTAGGCGAACTGTCCTGAGTCTTAGGCCAAAATTGGGCTACATAGTGAGTTCAGAACCAGCCTGGACTATAGAGCGAGACCCTGTCTCACAAAAAAATTATATATATATGAATTTTTTAAATACGGATATAACCCAATTGTACAGTGTCCCTGGGGCCAATAAGTAGCTAGAGAGAGAGAGGATATGAGTTAATATATTAATATGCTCAAGAAATTAGGGTAGCTCCCCATTTAACTTTCAAAATTCTATTTATACTCAGTCCATTTTACCTAACATGTAAGTAATAGAATGCCGAAGACTACTTTATGATAGCAATAACTATTAAGTCTCAGAACTTTACTTGAAAGTGTTCTGTAAACCACAATGAAAACATGAATCCAATACAAAATGCCACATGAATTTACAGAGTCAGAGTCATCAACTATGTGTATCAGGAAATAGTTTTTGGTAGTGTTTCATATCACATATCCAACCAAACAGTGTATCAGAATAAATGATAATTTCCAGTGTTTACTGCTATAGACTAGCCCTAATGGTACTCTGCTGTACAATAAATTTTTTCATATTGTGACACAGTCTTGCCAATGTAGTTCAGCCTGGTCTTAAGTTTGCTATGTAGACTAGGATGACCTCAAATATATGACCTCCTGCCTCAGCCTCCTGTGTTTTTCTTTTAAGTTTTTCTCTTTTGAGACAGCATCTTGCTATGTGGTTCAGGCTGGCATTGAAACTTTTGAACTCCTGTCTCAGCCTGCAAAGCGTTCAGAATTTAAACATGCAATACATCTCTTGGTCTAAAAATCATGGCTCTAGCGGTTTATAATAAAATATTCCAATATTTACCTCAAACTCCAATCAATTATATAAAACTGTATGTTAGCAGATGCCTTTTAGTATATATTCCAGAAATGAATTGGGTTCTCAAAAATCCAGGAAGGTCCAAGCACAAAAATGTTTCATCGGCAACAAAAATAGCTCCCAAGGGAAAGCGTATCTTAACAATTTAGAATTTTTATGATTCACCTTTTATTTACATCTCTAGTTAGGGTGTTAACATTAGAAAACAAGATTTCTTCAATTACGCTGCATCATAACTCACGACAAACTCCAAATAAGTCATGCATCTTTCTAGCAGTAACTACGCAAAAAAAAAAAAAAAAAAAAAAAAAAAATTCTCTTCTAAGAAAACAGAAAAAAAAAAATACCATACATTATAAGACGGCCCCAAGAGTGACTTCAGCAGAAAACACGTCTTTATGTAATTACCACACTGTTACACTGAACCTTTTGTCTTAAATGGATGGCTTTACTTTCACAGATGAGAGCACCCCACCTAGGACTTTGGAAAAATCTTCATCTTAAGCACTGTAGTGCATGCCTGTTAACCCAGCTGCTTAAGTCTGAGACCGGAGGACCACAAGTTTGGAGGACAGTCTGGACAATAGACTCACTTAATAAAACTTTCTAAAAACAAATCTTGAAAAGGAACCAGTGATGTAGCTATCTTAGGGTTGGATGATTAAAAAGTCACATTCTTGTAATAATATTTTCAGTTTGGGCAGAGAACAGTGGTGTGAACTAGTAATCTCAACTACTCTGAGGTTGAAGCAGAAATACAAAAAATTTGAGGCCAACACTGGCAGCAACTTAGATACACTGAAAGTCTGAACACAGGCTGAGAAATTAAACAAGTTAGCATGAGACTGTCACCAAAAAAATTGGCAAACAGGGTATAGCTTATCGTTAAGGTCCTCTGTTAAAATTCCAGTGTGGCTCATATATGCACGCACACACGTACACAAACACATAACAGAAGACATGACATCCAAATAATACAACGAGGAGGAAGAGAACTAGAATTACAATGTCCCTGCCAGTATTTAATTATCTACTTAACAAAAGCTATCGACTATATGACTTCAAAAGTTAGTTCTTCCCATCAATATGGATCATTAGCTTGCTCCCTAGTGAAAACCTCTGCACAAAACCAAAGAATTTCATGCTATTCCCTTTTTAAAATGATTTCTTTATTCTACAGCCAATTCTAACTATATACTAAGAATTTAAGAGGCATCTCTTCTCAACATCTGTTGTACACTACTAGTGATAAAAGTGACCAAAATATCAAAATATTAGTGTGCAAATTATATAGTACATGTTACCCTTAGGTAATACAACTTAATTACGTCAAAAACAACTCCCCCAACTCCCCACATCCAGGATCTGCTACTCATTTAGTATTTCATAAATGAATACTTACTCATTTATAGGAAATGTTTATTCCAGGTTTAGATCTTCGACTATGGTCACAGAGCTCTGTAAAGGCTAATCAAGTGGAGATTAAATGTCCCCAGAAACGAGATATTCCTATTCCAAATGCTTTAATTCAATAAGCATAGAATCGCCATCAATATACATAGGTGTCCTTATAAGATTTCATCAATTTCCATGTCCCTTCTGAGACAGACACATTGTAAAGTAAGAAGCAGAAGGTCATGTGTATATCTTAACATCACCTCTTAAACTCCCTGGTCATCAATCTCCTAATCTGCAAAGTTATGAGCCAAACAAGTCAATGCACATGAAATTCAGGAGGCAGAAACATTTATAAAACTATGTTATCCCAAGAAAGACAGAATGGATTGAATCAATTGTTTAATAGGATTCAGCTCATGCACAGTAATTTTAGAACCAGAAAAATCTGTTTTTACTGTCATTAGCAAAACCAACAGACAATGAAAAAATGTACAACAGTGCCTCACAGTTTAGTTGCTCTATGCATTTATTATTAGCTATTATTAAAGCAGGAAGAGGGGACAGAAAGCTCAGTCTACACATTTTCACAAGATGCATTGTTGGGAAAGAGTGATTGAGATGAATCAACAGTAAACTAGGGTCTTGGTGGACGCATTCCTGGGGGAGGTGGGCCTGGAAAGGAAAAAAAAAATTCATCAGACAGTTAGAAAAAAAGCATATACAACTTCAAAGGCTTGGTCCCTCAGAAGCTCTTAAGAGTTCTACTCACCTCTAATTCCTGGTGGAGGGGGTCGCATTCCTGGAGGGGGCATGCCTATTGGTGTCCCTCGGGCAGGGGGAAGCCCAATAGGTGGGCCCATGGGTGGTCTCATACCAGGTGGAGGAGCCATAATGCCTAGGAAGAAAAATGACAAAAATAAAGAGTTCATGTTTTGGTTTAGGACATTTGTTAAACTCAAGACAACACCATTGAAAACGTCAATTATCTTTTTATATTATCTTTGTATACCTTCCTCAATCCAAGAGTTCCTTGCCTTTCATTAAACATCCACTTGGCATATTCTCCAAATTTTAATTAGCCGCTTAGTAGTATAAGCCATAGGTTATCTTGCTCACCGTACTGCGAAACATTTCTTCAACGTGTTCAACATTAAATACATAGAGAGAGAGAGAGAGAGAGAGAGAGAGAGAGAGAGAGAGAGAGAGAGAGAGACTAAAAACTAATTTTTTCAAAAAAAAATCCCTTACCTGGAGGTGGGGTCGCTCTACCTACGGGTGGAGGCGGGGTCCCGCGCCCGGGCGGGTACTGGGTTGGGGCTCCCGCAATGCTGGCAGTAGCAGCAACAGCAGCAGCTGCTACAGTGCCTCTTCCCTGGGGAGTCATCACCTGAGAAAGCATGGACAGGAAGAGTGTCATAGGTGAGGCACAGCTGCGCAATTTCAAAGCCAGGAAATGGTGACTGTCCTGTTCTAGATGCTAAATAACTATCCTAAGTTTTCATTTATCTCACTTATCCTCTACTTGTGACCTGCAGTCCCAGCCCTTAGTCTCATAATAAGGAAAAATCATATTTATATTAAGCTTTATGAATTTTTCTCCTATGTCTATATATCTGTAAACTTCTTTATGCAGCAAGTAATAGTGGTTGCTTATACTTATTAAAGTAGCTTTAATAACCGGAGGAGGATCACTTTTAAAGTTACTTTGATTGTCCTTTGTATTTTTCCATCAGTTCACTATACAACATTAGCTGTTTATATAGCATAGGAATTATAAAATTTGGTTTTTAAATTCCATCACTCCCAGGCTCTTGTCCTATTTTCTCTTAATCACAAATCTTCTGCTCAGCTCAGTATGATGACACATGCCTAAAATCTTATCACTTTGAGAGACAGAGGCTAGGACTGCAAGTCTGAACATAGCCTACAGAATTTAGTAACTTAGTGAGACCCAATATCAAAAAAGGGAGGAGGGGCAGTGATATACCTTGGTGAAAGAGCCCTGGGCTCAATCTCCAATACTTATTGAGGAAAACAAAATGTTCCCTGGTTAATCACCTGCTGTGATGGACCCCCAACTCCTCGGACAGGGCCTGCTAATCCAGCAGGAGCCTGGGGAATCGGAACGCCAGCTGGTACTCCTCTACCAGCTGCTCTCCCAACCCCTGGGCCTCCTGCAGCTCCTGCGAGTGGTACCCGAGCAATGCCAGTCTGAAAAAGAATGTTTATAGTTTAAAACTAAATAATTCCCCCAAATTCTGAGCATTCTTATTGAATCAGGTGTGTCCTCCACTGTCCACAACAATTATCTTGTATCAGTTCTGTCCTCAAAGAAAAATGAAAAAGTGTCCTGGAGCCAAGCTCCAGTCTTAAATGTGCATTCTGTCCAAACCAAGGACAAGCTGGCATAACCGTATCAAGCAGAAATAAATCAGGAACCCCTACCGTAATTTAGGTAGCACACAATCTAGGTAATACATAATACTGATATCACAAAGACTAATTCGTCAGAAACCCTTCATTGCTAAAAGTACTGATAAGTAAGAACTGACACCGAGTTCTGGGCACATTTTGTTTTATGGAAGTATACTATACTGAACCTCTGCTGTGCCTGGACTTCAGCAGAAGCTAACAACCAGAGAATGTTTTTAAAAAGCAAAAAGTTAAAAACAAAAGAAAAATTCACAAAAGATCTGTCCTGCCCTGAACCTTACATCTTTAGGGGGTGGCCCTTCCACGGTCATCGATACCAAGTTCTCCCCACGTAGCAAGACCAGACCCAAAACCCGCTTTTCTTCACGCTCTGGCTGTTTTGCATTCTTTGGCCTATAAATCAGAAGTAAATTTTAGTGAGGCAAATTTTAGTAACCTTAAGATGACTCACTCACCAAAAGTACCAATTAGGACAAGAACTTCTGCCATGATTCTCGTGTTAACGACTGAGTTTTAATCTACCTACAAAAAAATAATTCTTCTATTTGTTCCGTAACTTCAGTCTTTTCAAGAATATGCCCTTAATATCACACATATATTAAACAAAATTATTTTTAAACGCATCTATACAAATGACATGCCTAAGCCTTTGTAAACAGGTAAAATTACACCTTTAGTTTTCATGTTAAATTATAAAGCTGATTTGTTAAAATCTTTTAGCTATTAAATGTCGAGGATAGAACTAAGGAATGGAAACTAGTAACAGGCAGGGTGTATTCTGAATGGTAATCATATCCCACTCCTCAGTCCAAACAAGAATTTTGTCAGAAAGATCATTATAGTAGGCAAACAGTTAATGGTTCTCATTTTTAAGCAAAAATAAGGTTTTTTTTTTTTACTATACCTTACTTTTTTTCCCCATAATCTATGATTGCTTTTGCAAACATACATAATCAAAATGGAATGACTGATAGGCATGCTGGTACCAGAACTCTAGGAGGCTGGGTCAGGAGGTAGGAGACTGGGTCAAGTAGATCACAACTTTGAGCCCTCTCTAGAATAATTTAGCAACTTATAACTTATCTTTAGCAAGATATTGTCTCAGAGATTTTTTCAAAACAGGGATGAGTACGTAGCTTAGTGTGAAGGCCCTGACTGAGTTCAGTCCCAAGCACTGCAAAATAAGTACAAAACAAAAAACAAATACACAAATAAATGCAGTAACTTTAGGGCTCTAATCCAACTAAGATGAGGCCGAGAAGGTAGATAAGAGACTGCCATGCAGTGGGTTCCCTACCCACATCAGTAACCCTTTACAACCTTTTTTCAGCTCTGGTCTTGGCTCCCCACTGCCTCTACATCCAACAGCCATTCCCAAAACTAGTCTTACTTGATCTTCCTGAACTCATCACAATCACAGAGGATCAAATTCATATGTTTGTCAAACGCCTTAAAGGTGCCAATGAAGATTCGGCCATCTTGCAGGATGCATCTCATTCTGTAGTCGATGTGCTGCAGCATTTTGCTACTCTTGCCCACCGTCTGTGAACAACAAAAAGTGTCAGTAAGCAGCTCACCTGCAGCCAGACACTCTAACCTCTCTCTATTTCTTTTTTCTACTCCTCTAGCAATCCAAACGAGGTTTATCAAATCTCTTCTTACATTTTCTTCAACATTCCTCCTTACTTAAAAAATACACTGGACCAAATATGACTAGTAACTATTATACAATACTCTTCCAGCTAAAATCTTGACTACTTGGAATCAAGCAGTTTCTTACCATGTCTATGATGGAAAACTACACACTTTTCCAAATGGAGATTCCTCAGACAAGTTACCTTTTTGAGATTTCACTTTAATCCTCCTTTGCCCATTAAATACCACCTTCCTACAGAACACTTGAAACTTTAAATTCTATCCTTCACCATGGGAAATTCCTACGTTAGTCAAAATTTTAAACTCTTTTATTTCTTTTGTTTTTTTAAACAGTCTCGCTGCATAGCCCAGGTTAGTCCTGAACTTACTGATGCAGCTCAGGCTGGCCTTGGATTCAGGACAATCTGCCTGCCTCAGATGCCCAGGTGTTTACCCGCACTCCCAGCTTTATGAGGTGCTGGGGACTCTAACTCAGGGCCTTGTGCTTGGCTTGCAGGGCTTCAACTGCTGTGCCATTCTTGCAGCCCCCAAAACTTGCAACCTTTCAACTTGGTGCAGTGGCACACACCTATAATCCTAGCACTTGAGAGGCTAAGGCAGGAGGATTGGCATGAGTTCAAAGACAGCCAAATTACAAAGAGTTCAGGACCATTCTAGACTGTACAGAGCTAGACCCTGTCTTAAAAAAAACAACAACAACAAACTGCAACTCTTATCTATCTAGTGAAAGTATGACACATGGTATCGCTTAGATTCGCCAAGGTTCTTAAATCTGTCACACCCACACACTGCTCTAATTCAGAATTTTGAACATTCTTTCTCTAGCTTTTTTCTCTATCATCTCTCTATAAGATACTGTTTTCGATGTTCATCCTAATTGTCATGGCATCTGAGTTTTTAATATGAAGATCTGTATCACTGTTAATATAATGTGACCTTCTGGAGGATAATAAAGTTTTTATAAAGAAAGTTTTTTCACAACTGAATTCCCAATTTTCATCCCCTTGGAAGTGATATTTTTATCCTCCAGAATGGGTGTTCTAGGGTGTCACATAGAATAGTGGTTAGGATGTTGTCCCTCTACCCAAACTGTACTTCTCTGTGTTAAGTCAACTCAAAATCTATTATCTCAGTGGTCTGTATGTCTTCTGCAAACTTACCTAAGAGTCACCTATCCACAGAGTGGTGCCTTAAAACTAAAATCATGACCAAAACTTCTCAATGGTTTTTATATACTTGTAGAAGTTGCATCTGAATCCAGGGCCGTGAATGTGTTGGCAAATACTCTACCATTAAGCTACATACCCAGTCCACAAAATTTATTTCTGTTTCTCTCATATTAGAAGACATCTTTTGGAATGTTTTCCAATCTTTTCTTTAAGCCAAATTAGCAAGAAACCAGATATTACTAATAATCCACCTTTAGATTTGTCCATATTTCTCGGTTCCAGAATCCCACATTCCCCCAAACCCAAGATAAACATATACCAGTGCCTCAGTGAACATCTCACCATGACTGCTGTTCCACCAGATCCAGCGTCAGCACTGAATATTTTGGAACTTAATGCCTAAGCGAAGTTTTAAGGATATGATGTGCGATCTGCTACAAACACAGCTGGGCAGAAGCTTTACAAATAGAGTGGATGGAGCCTGCAGAAGGAAGTATATGATAAGCATGTTATAAATGCACTCAAATTTACCACTTTTTTAAAGACAGGGCCTCACTCTGTAGCCCAGGCTGCTCCTGACCTCACTATGCAGCTCAGGCAATTCTCCCGCCTCAGCATCCTGAGTGCTGGGAACCATGGTTTTTAAATGGTAATACAGAACTCTTAACATAAATAATAAGAAACATCCACCTTTCTAGGTTGACATATCCACAAAAAGACTCACAAATTTCCTTATTCCCTCATCTTAACCATCATCTGACACATCTGCATTTATAGAAACTCAACAAACCATTTTCCATTCTAAAATTTAACATCAATATCTCAATTATTCCAGAATTAGCTGAAACTTTTATTTTTTGACTAGATGTTTTCAACTACATGCTCATTATTTTCCCTGAGGAACCTTAAAATGTTAACCTTTCCTAGCCACACACCAAGTATGCTATGAATCTGCAGGAAGAATTATATAGCTGGCGAGCACACTATTTGCAAAGTAAAATATAAATTGCATTATTTTAAAATGAGAATCTGTGTTTACTTTTTATACTGATATAACTACACCATTAACAGTAAAGAAAAATTTCAGTAGCTTCTTCTTCATTGTTTATTACATTATAAATGGACTTTGAAAACAGCAGAGTCAAATAGTTGGGAAATTTTTGTTTTCCCAGTTCTGGCAGTGGTAACCTAAGGGTCTGACGGATGTATTCTACCAATAAACTGTACTCCCAAACTCTTGAGATAAATTTTAAATAATGTACTGGAGTATGTGAAAATGAAATCTTTTGAACAATGGTAAGGAAATATAGGAGCATGAAAACAGAATTTTTAAAAAGTTTTCTATGGTGAATTGTGTATCATTTGATCAGGAGAGGCCATAATGATATGAAAGTAATATTTCATTCAAGTTAACATATATGATGTAGAAGGAATGTTCCCCCATAGGCTCATTTTTGGGGGTAGGAGGGACAAAGTGATGTATTTCTTCTTAAAGCAGTGTAAACTGAGGATTACTTTGTGTGCTTCTGATTCACCAGCAAGTTTCATTGTTATGACAGAGTGAGTCTATTTAATTCTTGGGACTTTCATCCACTCACCAAATGTAGATACCGGCACACAAATGTAGCAGTCTGTGAATTAGCCTGAGAAAGAGACCACTAAATCAACATCCTCAAAGAAGCTGTGGCAGTGATGTCATAGTTGCATAAATTGATTTAAATCCGTGATTTACACACTAATGTAATTTTATTTTTTCCCCATTTTATTGATATGTATACGTGTAAAATTTAAGGTTTACAATGGAGTTGAGCCTTTTATGCATGTGTATCTTGACAAGATACATACGTGCATAATGTAAGTTTTTTAATGTGTGTGTTAACAAAACATTGTGAAGTCATTTTCAAAAAGTAAAGTTATGCTTGGTGCAGTGGTACATACCTATAATCTCAGCTATCAGGGAGGCTGAGGCAGGATGATTTCAAGATCAAGACCAGCCTGGCCAATTTAGTGAAACCCTCTCTAAAAACAGGGCTGGAAGAAAAGCACAGAGGTTGAAGTGCTTGCCTTGAAATCACAAGGCCCTGAGTTAAATTCCCCAACACTACATAAAGCCAGGCATGGTGGCGCACACCTGTAATCCCAGCACTTGCATTCAGGAGGCTGAGGTAAAAGGATTGTGGTGAATCCAAGGCCAGCATGGACTACATAGTGAGCTCAGGACCATCCTGGGCTACACAGTGAGACCCTATCTCAAAATAAATAAATTAAAATTAAAATTAAAAATAAAGCACTAAAAATGTAGCTCAGGGATGTAACAGTCACCTAGTAAACACCACTCAGTTCAATCCCCAGTACTGAAAGATAAAAAGACAAACACAGAAAGAAAAGAAATGAAAGGAGAAAAAGAAGGGTAAAATGTCTTTCAAATTACGTGCAAATTCCCCCAAATTATTGCATATTATCTTTTGTACTGCCACAAAAATCAGAAAAAAAGAATGCAACTAGCCTTTCACAACTAACCTTCCCAGACATTGTACCTAAAGCATTATTTCCTATATTAAAAATGAAAAAAATATTATTGGACAGTGGGCTACAGGACATACTAGTAAACAGCAAAACTGGATCCAGCTTTACTAAGAGTTAATTTGAAGGGAAAAATGGTACTACAAAAGGATGTCTTATACAACTGTTCAAAATGTACACTTACTCCAGGTGAGGGGAAGCGTCGAAATACACCTACACTTCTAGCTACTCGAGAGGGCTGTTTAAGTCCAGGCATTTGAGGCTAGCCCAAGCAACATAATAAAATGCCACATAAGATAAAATATAGTAAGTTTACATACATAGAGCCTTCTCCAAAGTACAAGCTTAATCAGCTTAAAGCACAGAGACAAAAGCTTTTACCTTTAGATACCAAAAAGACTTCAGTATATAGAATTCTCTGTCCAGCCTCAGTTCCTTTCAAATGTTGTGTAAGGCAATTACATTAAGTAAGAGTATTAGCTCTAGTTTCTAAATTTTGTTGTAGGTCACCAAAGAGATCCACTACAGAAAAATGCGGAAATACTAATAAGTAGAAAATACTCATTTGGAGCACAATGCCAATAAAGAAAACAATTTTCCTTCAAAAAATTTTAACAAAAAACAAGTATAAAAAAACAGTCTAATAGTTTCTTATGGCAATCAACACTTTCTGTGATATGGCAAAATACTTAAAAGTCATACTATGAGAAAAATGAAAAACTACAAATTTATTCTTTATATTCTATACTTGGACATTTACTGTATTAGCTTTTTAGATTTCAAGTTTGCATGTCCTTTACCTTCAATGCTTGGGACCTTTTGATGTTATATTATGGAGTATTTGGAATATCTGCATGTTCACAATGAGGTGCTCTGAGAATGACACAGGTCTATACGCAAATTCTGTTTTGAAGTGGCAAGAGATCTGCCATTTTAGATTCTTCCTTATGTCTTTCTTGCCCCAGTCACTGCCCCTGTGTATGTACCTAGTAGCCCGGATAGTTGCCTCATGACCAGGTGACTCACTGTCTGTTGAAAACCTGTCCCTTACTGTTACTGGAAATCTTGCCTGAAACCAGGGACAAGGCATAAATCTTGGGTAACTGTTAGTCTTATGGTTGAGCACCTTTCCCTTTACACACAGGTGTTATCCTCCATCAAATTTTTGTGATCCTTTCCATTCTTGTGGTTTGTCACTCTCATTCAGGACAGAGAATTGGGCATGAGAACTTCAGTCCCCTGCTAATATAGGGCCCCTAATCTTTCCTCAGGGAGTGGTGTTTCTCCCATGTGTTACTGTCTTGCTTGAGCACAAGTTTCATATACACCTTATACATATAGCTTGAAGATAATTTTATATAATACTTAGCATTCTTCCTAGACTCTTTTTCATCAACTTCAACATCACCAGTACCTCCACTCAAATGGCGGTATCTTTAACACCCGGTAATGGAAATTGGACTAGGGGACTGCACTTCAACCTTTTTCATTTTGTATGTTCCGACAGGGTCTTCTTTAAACTAACCTCAATCTTGTGATGCTCCTGTCTCAACCTCTTGAGCAGCTAAGATTACAGGTATGAAGTCACTGGCCCAGCCTTATTTTGTTTTTTGTTTGTTTGTATGTTATTCTACAAAAGAAAGATCAGTAAATCTTGTAAGGGTATAAGATAGGACTGGAGGAACAGCACAGATGTTAGGGAGATTGCCTTAGCAAGCCCAAGGCCCTCCATTCTATTCTGCAGCAATGCACTAAGCCATTTTATGGTGGTGAGCACCTATAATCCCAGCACTGAGGAGGCTCAGACAGAAGGATTATTGAAAATTCAAGGCCATCTAGGGCTATCGAGGTAGACCCAGTCTCAAATAAAGTGGGTAAGACATTAAGTATTTCAATCACTCACACTTACACCAACATAAAAGCATTCTAAAATCTAAGGCCAAGTTTTCCAGGGAATGCTTTAGATAGGAAGGTGTTCAATGACCATATTTAACTCTGCCAACTTTCTCAAAACTAGTTTTGAATAAACCTTTCTCCTGTTTACCAAAACCAAATGGCTTCCAGAGATGGTAACACTACTCAAAACTGCATTGTACCGCCATTCATTTATCCATTACCATCCATGTCTAATGTTCCAATGAATTATTTACACAGCAAGTTTTGGATCAAATACTTTACCAGGCCCTGACCTAAAGAAACTAATAATTACACTGTTTAGGTAGAAGTAGAAATTTTGAATAGAATGAAATAGCATACAGTATAGAAAATTAGATCATACTACCTAGAGATCATACTTTGTGATTTACATATTAACCTTAGTGTTAGATAGGAGAATAGGTCAGGAGAGATGGGCGGGGCTAAGACAGGGCATTCCAGCAGCCTTGGGAGCAAAAGCAGCGTCAAGGTCCCAGTCAAGGTCCCAGCTAAGGCCCGGCCCTTCCCGGAACAATAAAAGAGAAGTAGCTAAGATAGGCATCTCCTCCTCCCCCTTAGTTTTTTTCTAGATGCCCTAAGGTAATTACTGGGCTTACTGCCTTCTACAACCCCACTACAAAAGGACTGCTTGAAAGCCACCTGAGCAAAAACGTTATAAAGCGCTTAAGTCGTTATAAAGCGCTTAAGTCCTTCATTCTCTCGGGATCCTCGCAACCACTCAACCTCCACAGCTTTGCTCAATAATCCCCTTCTAGCTTTAAATATCCCATGCGAACTCAGACTAATTATTCTTAATCATAAAGAGTCCTCGAACCTGGACATCAGGAAACACAAGCTGCAACATTTTTTGGGGCTCTTTGTCCAAGATTTATAACACTTAGAAATTACAATAATTCATGTGCTCAACGGAGGAGCCAAAAAAAATTGAGTAAAAAGGTAACTTGTGCTGTGTTGGTAAGTGTACACGCTTAGTCAATGAAAGGAGCTGAGAAGTCTAGTCACATTCCACTGTAAATTTACAATGAGGTCCATCTAAAACACTAGACAATGTTTGGTATAAATAAGTCAGTAAAGTTGAATTTCTCAGAAATATCTACTCAAATTTGAATTCAAAACTATGGCCATAGTCTTCATTAATCCATATTTAAGAATAATAATTCTAAATAAAAATTTTAAAAATCCTCCATAACCTCTACCCTCTTTGATCTTACTTCATAAACTATATGTTAAACTGGCAAGAATATAAGCATTCTAATCTTAAAATTGGAAAAAAGGGCACAAAAAAGTATAAAACCAAAATGAATTTCTGAATAAATTTTTCCTAAAAAAGCAACCAACATAAAAGGACTAAATATATCTGCACTGCATTGAGATATTAGGATCACACACTTATATTATCTGCTGAGTTAATTAAAAAATAAATTGATGCAAGCTTGCTCCAGGGTGTAAACTTAGTAGTAAACATAGCAGTCTGGCAGGCTAAGACAGGAAGATCATAAATTTAAGCAAAACCTGGGCAACTCAGGAACTCAATAAGACCATGTTTCAAAAATTAAAAAATCAAAATGGTTTAGGATATAGCTCAGTGTGCAGGCCCTGGGCTCAAACCACAGTCCAAACAAACAAAAAACCAAAGGAAAAAAAATAACAAAAAGTGAGAAAAGGAAAAAAAAAGATAAAATCAAATGGAAGTAGGCAAGGGAAAACCTCTCCTTAAGATACCCTTACCCCTCACTGCATGGTGTTATTTCAAGAGACCTGTGTGTGTGTGCAGTTCTGGGGATGGCGTCCAGGGCCTTCACACTCAGCTATACTCCCAGTGCATCTTTATTTTTGAGACAGGGTCTTGTTAAATGACTTAACAAATTATACTGGTTGGAAGTTCTTACTTTACTATCTGAGAGTGCTTGGATTATATACCTGTACCACTGGGCCTGAGGTCTAATACTAACTGCCAATTGATGCTATTTGCATATACAGCATCTTTTACGCCCTCTAAGGTATCGTAACAGCAGACAGTGGGGTGTAGGCAGTTAGGAATACAGGGTCCCCCAGAGATGGAGAGGTCACTGGTAAGCAGGATTATAGAATAACTCCTGCCACTCCCAACCACTCCTAAGAACCACTTAATGGATAAGCATTAAGCAGTTAAAAGAAAGCTGCTTACGGGTGGGCTTCAGCAGCAGCTTAAGGATGAGAACCTAGCAATAGGTCTTAGCGGCTAAGCTGCTTCTGTACATAGGACAGCCCCTTACCCAGCTCAACTATAAAAACCCCTAGACACTGAACCACAGGCACCACCCACAATTCTGGGTCTCCTTCTGACTAGCAGAAGCTTTACCCTACTTCTGCCCCATCTGCCAGTTTCCCAATAAAGTGTTCTCTTCACATATGCCTCCATCTTTGGTTACTTATTCAAGCCTAAAAGACACAAACTTGGCATGGAGGCCCAACGAAAGTGGGGCCTGTCTCTGCAACCACCAGCAATATAATTATACTATCAGTATAATTAAAATTAATTAATGAAAATGAAAATGTTTTAAGTGGCACATTTTCTGAAGAGAATGAAAAATACTTTGATAGCTATTAACAGAAAAGTGAAGATGTCCACAAAATTATAAAACATTTACTAAGATATTTAACACATACGTAAAATTAAATATTTTTATGTAAAATAAAATCATTGTAAAATGGAAACACAGTGGCCTTTTGCCAAGGTAGTGTTGAAGGCACAGAAGGAAACTCCTGACTCTCCCAAAGTAGAAGCCAAAGCAAAGGCTCTAAAGGTCAAGGAGGCAGTGCTGAAAAACTTCCAAAGCCACAAAAAAGAACCACAAGTTACCCACCTTCTGGTGGCCCAACACACTGCAGCTCTGGAGGCAGCCCAAATACTCAGAAGATCACCCCCAGAAGAAACAAGCTTGATCACCAAGCCATCATCAAGCTCCCCTTGACCACAGAGTCCACAATGAGGAAGAAAGAGGACAGCAATACACCTGTGTTCATTGTGGACTTTAAGGCCAACCACCAACAGATTAAAAAAAAAAAATTGAAGAAGTTCTATGACATAGACACGGCCAAGGTCAATATCTGAATCAGGCCTGATGGAAAAAAAGAAGTATATTCTATGGGCTCCTGATTATGAAGCTTTGAATGTTGACAACAAAATTGGGATAATCTAAATTAAGTCCTTCTGGCTACTTCTAAACATCCATTTTATTTCACCATAAAAACAAAGTGAAAGTGGGGGGCAGGGATGGAGTGGAGGGAGGGAGAGGTGGGTAGGGGGAGGGACAAAAGGAGAGTGGGAAAGCCCTTGTCACCTTGACAAGACATGTATGTGCACAAAATGCTCAACTCCATTGTAAACCTTGAATTTCGCACGTATACATATCAATAAAATGGGAAAAAATAAAATAAATATAATACCCAAAGAAATACTAACTGAAAAGATATAAATAATTCAGATACAAAAAAGTATCAGATCAGATACATTCAGGTCATGCTTATGTCTTCCATTTTATGCAACATGCTTTATTTATTTATTTATTCATTTATTTATTTTTGAGACAGAATCTCACTCTGTAGGCCGGGCTGCTCCTGAACTCACTATGTGGCTTGGGCTAGTCTTGGACTCAAAACAATCTTCCTGCCTCATCCTCAATGCTAGGATTACAGGCGTGCACCACCATGCCCAGCTTACAGGGTGCTAGGAAATCCAACTCAGGGCCTTGTACTTGCAAGGCAAATGCTTTAACCACTGTGTCATTTCTCCAGCCCATTTCTTTTTTCTTGATTCAGGGTCTTGCTCTGTAGCGCAGGCTGCTCCTGAACTCACTATGTAGCCCTGGCTAGCCTTGGACTCATGGCAGTCCTCCTGCCTCAACACCGAGTGCTGGGATTACAGGATTGTGCCACCAAGCCCAGCTTTAGGTGCTGCTGAGGAATTGAGCCCAAAGACTTTGAATTGGCTTTCCTTTACTCTTGTTCTCTCTCTCTCTCTCTCCCCCCCTCTCTCTCTCTCCCCCTCTCTCTACCCACCCATCCATTTGTGTGTGTGCATGTCTGTTTCTCTTTCATTTATTTATTTTTGAGAAAGGGTCATATTTGTTCACCTGGTCTAGATTCCCAGTCCTGACCCACCTATATCAGATTCCCAGAGTTATGGCAACACCAACAGGTGCAACCCAGCCTAGGAAAACTAAATTCTATTTCATTTTCATTTGTTTGATGGTGCTGGTGCATATAAAGCCTTTAAGAGATGTTTATTTTGCTAAGAATTATTAGGTAAACATTGTTGATCATGTTGTTGAATGCCTATGAGACTGAGGCACCAAGAATATAAGACCAGCCTGGACTACATGTTGACTTTACAGCCATCTTGAGCTACCTGTCTCAAAAAAAACTACAG
This sequence comes from Ctenodactylus gundi, assembly GCA_004027205.1. Taxonomy (NCBI): domain Eukaryota; kingdom Metazoa; phylum Chordata; class Mammalia; order Rodentia; family Ctenodactylidae; genus Ctenodactylus; species Ctenodactylus gundi. Next base: position 97,187 of record PVKB01005336.1, read on the forward strand.
GGAACTTTTGGTCACGATGGTGGATGAGTAACAGAGCTGCACAATGTCTCCTCATGGACCCGCTTAAGAAGTTGAAAATTTAGTCATAAAATGCATGTTCAATGTAGCTAGGACAAAGAGGAGCACCCCAACTACTGAAAGGAGGCCAGGGGAAGGTCAGGAATACTGAAGAAACATAGAAAGTGGAGGAAAAAAAAAAAACAGAAGCCCAAGAAGCCACGCCAAGCCGGCTGCAAAGGGCTGAGAGCCGCAGGCATCTGCAGACAGAGGAAAGCCCGCGTGGAGCCCAGAGCATCTGACTACTGAGCTAGGAGAGGAAGGACCGCCCCCAAAATTGACAGGAGGTCACGGTAAGTCAGAAATCTTGAAGTCACATCAGAAGTGGAGGAAAGCAGCATGGCCCAGAGCTGCTGGCACCCACAGATCACAGACGGAGGAAAGCCCGAAAATCAGAACCTCTGTCTGCGGTAAGCATGAATCCAGGAATAGTGGGAATTGTCGGCAGCTGGTAGCCCCAGCCTCTGAAAATTGAACCTGCAGGTAGTGTACACTACAAATGCAACGAGAGCTCCCACTACTAAAGGCCCCTGGGAACCCAGACCTGAAGCAGCACCAGGAAGCCATAAGAGGCAATGATGTATGCAGGAGCCATCTAAAAAAGAAGGCAGGACAAAGCGCAAGACTGAACTCACTAGAGTAAAAGAAAGCTCAGAAGAGCACATCAGGCCTCAGATATTTTGGAGTAACCCTTAAACAGGAAGAAACTGATATAAGAGGCAGAGAGAGGAGAACAGAGGGGGGAAAAAAGGCTAATGATCTCCTGAACAGCTCAGTGTACTGGCCAACCTCTGATGGTGGAGAGCCCCGCCCTGGGGGAGGGATGCCAGGACAGGCGGGAAGGCTTTGCTGAGGGGGCCAGGAGTGAACAAGACACCTCAAAGGCCACTGGACTCTCAAGGGTCCCACACTGTTTACTCCCAGCACACAACTAAAAAGAACTGTGGCTCCCCCACACACACACATGTTCAAAGAAAACACTCACTAAAGTGAAGTCCCTCAAGACAGGGCAAGAGGACATTCACAGAGATGGCTGAGACTCCAGAAACTAAAGGCATGGACCCTGAAATGGTGGAACTCATAAGGAAGGAAGTCAAAAAGCAAAGACACAAGTCAAACAACCAGTTCAAACAAGATATTCTCAAAGAAATCCAAGTATTGATCAGCAGGCTTTACAAAGGATCTTACTAAGCAAATAATGGTCCTAGTGGAGACAAAGCTCACTGAGCATACTGAAGCCACAAATAAAAAGCTGGCTGAGGTCAATAAAGAAATGCAAGATATGAAGGAACATTTTAATAGAGAAGTGGAAAATCTAAAACAAAATCTAGATGAAATTGAGAGCATGAAAATTATATGTAACAACAGGGAAAGACAGGTCAGATACTGTGAAGACAATGCTGAGGAAACAAATGATTTAGTTAGGCATGACTCCGAAGCTAGAAATGAGTAAAGTAGCTGAATTTACCAGCTGGTGGATGGTTCAAAGAGAGCCAACCTCAGAACTATGGGTGTGAAAGAAAGAGAAGACAGCACCAAAGATAGAATTTATTCATGACAATAGTGTAAGAAAATTTCCCTAATCTAGAAAAATTAACTTCCAGATACAAGAAGGTTATAGAACACCAAATAACCTCAACCAGCAACCAGACTCGCCACCAAAACCTCAGAAATACGACATAAAAAGAGAATATTAAAAGCAGCAAGAGAAAAACAGACATTATTCTACCAAGGGAAACCCATTTGAATTACTGCAGATTTCTCAAAGCAAACTTTAAAGGCCAGGAGAGCCTGCAGCAGCATCCTTCAAGCTTTAAAAGACAGCAAGTATCAACCCAGGTTGCTATATATCCAGCAAAATTATCCCTGACCGAGAATCCCTTTAGAAATTTGTAACAACTATCCCAGCATTGAAGAAATTACTAGGAGGAATCTTTGAGAAGCAGAGGCAAGCAGCACTGAAAAAAAACTGGAGGGAACAGAAACATGTAAAGAGAAAGTGTAACAAAAACAAAAGATTTATGTTTGAATAATTTGATATTCTTCTAAAAAAGCACCAACTGTCACATAAAATACGTGAATCTTCCCCCAAATTATTTATTTTCAATAGTATATAAGTTTTCAAAACATGATAATCATATTCAACATGGGCAACTGATATAAAACTCTAAAATATGTATGCATGAAATGAGGGATGAATAGATAGGAAAAAGGATAAACCAAATCTGGCAAAATGTTAATAATTAGTGAAATACGAGTAAATGATTTGTGAAAGTTAAAAAATCTGAAATAACTAAGCATATCTATCTATTGCTTTAATTGTAGTATACTTATGTGATACTGATTTAAGTTCATTTAATGTAGCAAATAAATGGACAGTCTTCAGCTTGTTTAATGTAGCAATTCACTTTATCTGATGTTGTCTGTAAGTTTATCCTGAGAGAGGCAGAAAGATAAGCAGCACCAAAAGAACCTGGAGGAAACATCTAAAGAGAAAGTGTAATAAAAATAGATTGGTATTTGAATCATTTGATTGGTATACTTTCAAAACAGTACCAACTGTTTTATATAATCTATGAAATCTCCCTACATCATTATTAGTAGTAATAGTATAGTAGTGTGCAAAACAGAGTAATTACATGCAACATGGGGAATTGATATAAAATCTCCAAAAAATATGTTTGCATGAATATATGGATGGATATGCACACAAAAACATAAGCCAAATCTAACAAAATATTAGTAATTATTGAAATGTGAGTAAATAAGTTATGAAAATTCAAAAATTCTGAATTAAGTATGCCATCATATCTGTTACTTTAAGTATACTTATTTGATACAGATTTAAGTTCACTTAATGTAGCAATTTGATATAGCCTTTTAAGTTCATTTATTGTAGCAATTCACTTGTTTGGTCTTTGATATATGTTTATCCTAAGAAAACTGATTGGTGTACCAATAACCTTTTGAATGTACAAACATGTAGCTTTCAGTACTCAGCTACAGCATTTGAAATTTGACTTTTCCTTTCTCATATTTACTAGCCTTATGAATTACATGATTGTAGTTCTTTTCTTATGTGGACTGGTGGAAAAGGCCAAGTTAAAGAATCTCAACAAAGATATAGCAAAATATAGGGAAAAAAAAAGAACTTTTGGCAAATATACCAATAAAGGACTCTGCTGGACTCAGAAGAGACATCAAGATTTGACCACTGCAGCCCAAGTGAGGGGTAGAAAGCTGCGTTTAAGAGTGGTGATTTGAGTGAAATGATTCAGGTGCAGAAGATTAAATATGTTAAGTATTGTATGGTTTCTCTGACTTGGGAAACCCAGAATGTGAGCATTCTACAGAACCACATGGTGTGATAGCGGGAGCTGGGGGGTAGGGTGGGGGAGGGTTGAAGGAGGGCCAAAAATGGGAAGGCATTGTAAAGTTGATGTGATATTTTATATGTATATATATATATATATATGCACAAAATACTCAAGTTCATAGTAGACATTATAAATTATGCATGTATATTAATAAAATAGTGAAAAATACATAAACCTCACATACAATATTCTAAGTTTTTCTCATTTCTGATCATCTGGTATAAATTCTAAACCACTTTTTCACTTGAAATCAACTACCTTAATGTTCCAACACTGCTTTAACCACCTCTTGGTGTCTCAGCTAAGAATGCCTGTCTCAGTTCTGCCTGGAAGTCCACCAGAGGAACTTGCTGCTGCTGGGACCGCCTTGGGTACAAGTGACACCTATGACAAAGCACAATGACAAGACAAAGATAAGCAAATCAAAACACAGACCCTTGAATTTCAGAACATTGTCCTTCGAGTCAGACCACGTCCTTGCCTGGTAACTTAA
>PVKB01005337.1:0-100860 GCA_004027205.1 Ctenodactylus gundi
ATCAATGCTACCGCTGACGACAGCTGTCAAAGCTACAGAGCTTTTGTCCATCTGCTCGTGATACCGTGAAGTGTTGCGAGACAGAGATCTAGAAGGCAACAGAGAGACAGAGACATCCAGGTGGCTTTCCACTGCAGCACCTGCCATTTGAGGACAGCTGTTGGGAAGCTGAGACCACCTTTCACACCTGTCCCCCCTTCCCCACACACACACACACACAAAATGGTACAAAATGCAGACGCCAGGGAGCCCAGCTGAAAGTGTCCCCTCTGGGTGGAGAACACCTTGCTAAAAGAGTGAACTACAAGTAGTTCAGTCGTTGGCAGCCTTGTTTCAACCCATTTCAATTTGTATCCCGGGCCTCCTCCATGGACATGTCGCTGACTAGAGGCCCTAGTCACCCTTCTCCTCTCTGGGGGTAAAGACAATATTGTTTTTAAAAAAGGAAGTAAAGCATATGGTACAAGCAGATGCTCAGGTGAGCCCATGCTACGTCTGTAAGATGCAGGCTTTAATTGTGTATCCATAATAAGCTTATATGTTCACAAAGATGAAGTCTAAGACTGAATTTTGATGTAGGGCTGAAATAGTTAGACAGTTATAAAATATAGTAATTAAAATTAATATTTAATGGGCATTTAGAAGAGCAGATCAGATATAGCTAGCTAGAGAAATAGTTGATTAACAGAAAATTTCCAAAGACAAGAAGAATGCATAATGAGAAACACGGGAGACAGAAGGGATGATATACTAGAATAGCTTGAGACGTAACCTCGAAGGCTTTCAAATACTTTGTGTTGAAATGCAAAGAATCGCTGAATTCGATTTTCAATAAAGCAGTTTTATGGGCCATCAAAAACACACCCATTGAGAAAAACAAAGGGAAAATGATAAAACATCTAAACTTTAATAAAAAAGAAATGGCTATAGCTGTGAAAATAGCAGAAAATGAGTTTTTAAGGCAAAAAGTCTTACAGAAATTAAGAAGTACATCTCAAGCTGTAAAATTATTGATTTATCATGAAAATATAAGTCATATATTGGGAAGTTCTGAGTATATACTTAATACAACCAAAACTGGCAGAATGCCAAGATACTAAACATTTCACAGCTGTAGTGAATTGTTTCATATTACTATTCTATAGCTGATAGGAAAACCAAATAAAAGCCAATAAACATAAAACATTTGAAACAATATGGTTAACAAGCTTGTGTTTACTAACATATGTTGAACACTGACCTAAGATCTACAGGGCATATGTTTCAAGTATATATGAGAGAATTTACAAATTTGACCCTCTATTAAACTAAAGAACTCTTCGCATATTTTTAAAATTCCCTGGCCATAGTGCAATTAAAAATAAATAACAAATACATACTTGGACATTTAAAAATATACATCTAATAACTCATAGGTCACAAAACAAATCACAGTAAAAGTTTCAAAATATTTCAATTCACTGATGAGAGTAAATGCATGAAAACTTGCAGGGCATAAGATCATCACTAAGGGTTTCAACAAAAGCCTTGCAGGCCAGAAGAGAGCAAGCAGATACATGCAAAATAATGAAAGTCATAGTCTGTCAACAGTGAATGCTTTGCCCAGAAAAACTACCCTTCAATAATGGTAAAGAATTTCCAACAAAAACAAATACAATTCCTTACCATTATACCTGCTTTGTAAGAACTACTAAAGAAAAACTGATAACTTACGGCACATTGTCAGGATTATTTATTTATTTATTTATTTATTGAGACAGGGACTTGCTCTGTAGTTCGGGCTGGTCTTGAACTCACTAAGTGTCCCATGCTGATCTCAAACTCATGGTAATCGTCTTACCTCAGCCTCGCCAGTGCCGGAGTTATTGGCATGCACTGCCACGCACAGCTGATCTTTACATGGTACTGGGGAATTAAACCTAGTGCCTCATGCACACTCAACAAGCACTTTAACCACTGAGCTCTGCCCCCTGCCAATATAATTTCTTTAACTGTAAAAGCCATAAAACAAAATTGGTACACAAAAACTGTGGGGAAAAAGAAGCAAGGAAACTTGATACCTCCAGAAGAAAACAATAATTCTCTGATAACAGACCCCAAGAAAAAAATACTAACTAGTTACTAGAAAAAGAATTCGTAATGGTGTTCATAAAATTCAGAGAATATAAAAATAATATTTTAAAATTAAGAACAAATTCATGATCTGAATGAAAATTACAGCACACGATAGAGATTACCAAAAATAAATAAAATTAAACCAAAAATCTTGGAAATTAAAAATACAACTGAAAGCCTCAGCAATGAATCAGATTAGGCCTGAAAGACAGACCTATTGTAATTGGTCAGTCAGAGGAGAAACAAAACAGAACAACAAAAGCTGGAGAAGGTCTCTGGATACCATCAAGCAAGCATGTTCACATTGCAGATGGCATAGTAGGAATAGAGAATGGAAAATCTATGAGATGGAATAAAAGTGAAAAACTTTCTAACAGTGAGAATTACTTGATACTCAGGTGTGGGATGTTCTAAGAAACTTAATTATATTCTTCTGAAAACGACACCCTTAAGGCAAGTTAGAGCCAACCTGACAAAAGCCCAAGGCAAAGATTCAAAAGAACAAGAGAAAAGTATCACATCATATACAAGCGAACCTCCATGTGACAACTTGTTTCAGCAGAAACCCTACAGGGAGGAGTTAATGAGTTGATACATTCGTGTCCAGAAAGAAAAAAAGACGTTGACCAATAACATTAAACTCAGCAAAAGTTATTCTTCAAAAATGAATGACAAATAAAATTTTCTCAAGAGAAACAAAAACTGAAGAAATACAATATGAATAAACTCTTACTCCAAGGCTGCTCTTACAAAAGTCGTACAGCTAAAAGCAAAATACAATAACTAAATTCAAAAACGAAGACACCACCTCACTCTTGTATTTTATTGTTTTATTTATTTATACACTGTATTTCTCAGAGGAACCATGCAACCTTCTGTGTCTGATTCACTTCACTAAGCCTACAAGACTCAAAGTACATCCATTTTCCTGACAACAACCCAAAATACCCTTCTCCCTGGCACAGTAGTACCCATTCTCTACATATACCAATTTTTTCGCTTTTCTTATTCATCTGTGGTTGAACATGTTGGCTGCTTCCAAGACTTACCCATCAATATTATGAGCTGTGCCGCTATAAACAAGGGTATCATCATATCACTGCCACACAATATCTTTAGGTCTTTCAAAAAAATACCTAGAAGAAATATAGCTCAGCCAGAATTAGTTTCTATTTTGAACTATAGCTCTACTTTTTGATGGGCCTGTGAGGACCCACTAATCAGAAGACCCTACTCTGTGGCCATCTTGTATGCCTTCCTCCACAATGAAAATAAATGCCGTTCATTTTGTAATAACTTGTGTCTCGTTACATTCATGTTTTATGCAATTATGTTAACTATAGGAATCCATAGATTAAAAGTCAAAGGAGGCAAAAATTCACCCGCCTGCTCACAAATAAAAGTAAGCTGCAGAATATCTTTTGTTATATGATCCCCTTAATATAAAATGCCAAATATATTAAAAATGTCCAGGAGCTTTGGTTGTAAGAGAAATGCAAATCAAAATAATAGTGAGATTCCATCTTACTCCAGTAAGAATGGCTACTCAAGAAACTAAAAATACTGGCAAGGTTGTTGTTGGGGACAGGAAGAAGGGACCATTCTACCTTGTTGGTGTGGCTGTAAACCGGTATAACCATTATGGACATCAAAAGGGAGTTTCTTCAAAAAACTGAAAATCGATATTGCATTTGACCTAGCTATACCACTTCTGGATATCTTCCCCAAAAAAGTTAAAGACATCATATGACAATGTCACTTGCATACACCATGTGCATAGCACCACAACTCATAATAGCTAAGCTTTGGAATCAGCCTATGATGAGTCTCAGTAGATGTATGGATAAGAATATGTGGTGTATGTGGAGCACCATGGAGTACTACTCTTCCAGATAGAAAGATAAATTTGAGCCATTTGTTGTCTTGGTTACTTTCCATTGCTAAGACAAAATACTTGAAGTCCACAATTTAAGGGAGGAAAAATTTATCTTAGCTCACAGTTTCAGAATATCTCAGTCATGGACAGCTGGCAGTGGTGGAAGCACATGGCAGAGGGATAGCCAGAGGAAGTGTTGCTCATGGCATGGCGGACCAGGTGAGGAGGGGGAGGACAGAGATTATACATACATTCCCAGGCCCTTTCCCGGTAGGCTGCCCCTTCTGGGTCAAGGAATTCTGACCTTTTCGACCAGGCCCATCTCGTATCAGCACCTAGTTCCAGAGGTATTCCACAGCATCCAAATATAGGAGGCTTTTGGGGACATTCCAGGTCCAAACCATAACATTTACATAAAAATAGATGCACCGTGAGATTATTATGCTAAGTGACATGAATCAGACACAGAAGGTTCAGTATTCCATGGCTTCTCCAATGTGATAATTTAAAGTTTAAGTAAGTTAAAAATCCAAATAAAAGTCAGAGTAGAGAATACGTAGATGAAGGAGCGAGAGGGCAGGAAAGAGAGAAATGAAAATGAAGAAGATGCAATGTGTGTATACACCAACCTCCCAAGCTCAATGTAGTTATTATGTATCACAAATACATACAGATAAAAAATAATTTGGATGAAAATGTGTATGTGTGTTTAGGCTACATTAAATATGAAAAGAAAGTTCTGACTGTGTTAAACTCTGTGTTGTACAAGTGAATAGGAACAAAGAAGAATTTGAGGCAGAACCCTTTGCTGTCTGTTATACACCTGACAACACTTTGAATTTTTCATTTGTGTTTTAGTGTATTATCCAGAAATAAATAAATAATAAATTGGGATGATTGGGAAATGTGAGAAGACTTGGTTGGAAGTGAGGAAAGAGAGAAGAAGAAAAAAAGCAAATATTCTGAAGAACTGTTTTTTTTTTTTTTTTTAAGAAATGTGAATATGGAACACCAGAGAAGAGAAGATAGAGGCTCACTCACCGGTAGGCTGAGGAAGGTGTCCCTGGGGGAAGAGCCTACCCTCAAGATTCCACGGTAGAAGGCAGGGCCCAGGTAGCTCTCTGGGACAGGCTTCCAGCTGGCAGAGCGGAGCCTGAGGAAGGGTCAAGAGAACATGAGGAAGGGGACAACCCTTCCAAGATATAGTTCCAATGTTGACCCACCGTTCCCTCCCAGGGACTGAGATGACTGACACAGGAAGTATGAACACAGAAAACCAGGAGTCTTTATCTAGTGTCTAGTCCTAAGTCAAAGCACCTGATAATCCAGAGCAAATCCCTACAGTTTGCCGAATTGTGGGCTCTTCATTCACAAAGTCAAGAGTCTAAAATCTCTTGATTCTCTAGTGCTATGATTTGGATGTGGTTGGTTTGTACTCCAAGAGTTTCTTGTCCAGAAAAAGTGGTACCTACTGCAGTAGTAACATAAGCAGGTAGAACCTAGTGGGGATGACTAGGCCATGGAAGTTTTCACTCTCCAAGGGGCTGACACTGGTCTTGGACTGGTGCTGTTATGTCTTGGATCTGGAATGTCCCTAAAAGCCTCATGTGTTTGGATGCTGTGAAACACCTATGGAACCTGGTTGGAAGGAGTGGAACACTGGGGCCTGACCCAGAAGAGGCTGATCGCTGGGGCTTGGAAGGGGCGGATTTCTGGGACAGGACCTGGAAGGGCATACACTAGCTCCACCTTTCTTCCCTTACCTGGCTTCCTGTCTGCCATACCATGAACAGTTTTCCTTCAGCTACACCTTTGCCATGTGCTTCTACCATTGCTAGCCACCCATGAATGGGCTGAAATCTTCTGAAACTGTGAGCTGAAATATATCTTTCCTCCCTTAAGTTGGGGATGTTGAATATTCTGTCTTAGCAACAGAAAAGCAACTGAGACAGATGCTTAGTAATTATGATGGTGGGCGAATGCAGAGAGGCATCCTCCGTATTTGGCCCTTGTCGTGGCTCAGATCTGGAGTGTCCCCCAAAAGCCTCATGTTCCTAAGGATAAAAAGCCTCATGTTCCCGTGGATACTATGTAGGGTTGGGAGCTGGGGCCTGGCTGGAAGGGTAGATGCTTGGTTTTACCTGGATGGGTGTGTGCGGGGTCCACCCTTCCTCCCAGTCTCTCTCTCTAGCACCATGTTGTGAGCATCTCTGCCGCTGGGGCTCTGGCTCTGGCCCTGGCCCCACTCCAGCCCTGCCACGTACTTCCATCATTTTCCAGCTGCCTACCTGTGAATGGACTGTGACCTTCTGACACTGTAAGCTAACATAAATCTTGCCTCCCTAAGTTGTGGATGTTGGGTATTGAGTCACAGTGAGGAGAAAGTAACTAAGACAGCCCTTCTGTGTACATCATACATGTAAGGCCACCTGTCACAAGGTCCTCACTAGAGTATAACAGGCACCATGCCCTTATGTTCCAGAACTGTGAACTAAATAATTTTTTTCTCAAAAATTTTTAAATCAGCCATTTTATTATAGCCCCAGAAAACAATCCAAGACACCTGCTCACAAAGCATCCCCTAGGGCAGGAGCAGCACACCTCTCAAAGAAGCTCATCTTCATCTCCAGAGAGTAAATGGTGAACCCCGCTACGGCAACATCATCGATCCTGACAGAATCCGTTAATCCTGCAGTTGGAGGCAAAAACAGAATGGGAGCGAGGAAATGGTGTCCTCCAGTGTCTGGCTGGAGAGTAAGTGCACAGAAGGGGGCCAGATGCTTCTCTACACTGCTTTCTTCTCCTGTGTTTCCACACTACCAAAAATGTCTTTTGCTCCACACTGGAACTTTTCCTGAAATTCCCAAAGGAAGCTGGGCTCTTCCCAGAGACATCAAGCAGCAAATAAACCTGCTCTACTTTGTTTCCCTGAACAACAGACAGGGTCAGGCCAAGGAACAGAAAAACAGTGACAGCTTTGGTCTTTAGATCTCAGTGTCTCACTGCCAAGGGGTTCACGGTTGTCCTCCCGGCCCCCAAGTGGCCCCAACTATGGGCTCCGTACAGGTAATGGGAAGGAAAAGCCTGGCAGCTTCTCAGGCCCAGACTCGCCTTTCCGCTCATCTTGAATTTTCCACGAACAACTCAGTCGCCCTTGATTCTCCACCAGGATCCTCAGAAGCTCACAACCCTGCTTGGGGAGACCAGGTCCTAGAGACTGCAGGGCCAGCTAGGACTGGGGTGCTGAAATTCATTTTTCCTCAAAGGGCCGCAAGAAATCACAAGCACGTGGGGTAAAGGAGATGCCCTCTCACAACGGGTTGCGTAGTTGTGTTCCATAGAACCTGTCATGCCTTTCCCTTTTGCTGACCCCATTGGGAAAGTCAGAGAAACTCAGTTGTGCCTCAGACCCAAACAGGGGCTGTGAACTGACTCGCTGTAGTCAGTGAAGTCCTATACTCATGCTGCACGGCCTAAACTAACAAATGTTGCAAACTCTAAAGGCTGGGGAAATGCCTTATGATAATAGCTCGCCCTACATATAACACTTTCTGCTCCAGCTCTATGTGCAGGTCAACACCAAAAGGGAAGGAGAAAGATAGGAGCCTGTCTCAGGACCAGGCTGTGTTCACTTTTGCTGGGGAGTCAGAGCATCAGCTGGCTCTGGAACTACACACCCTGAGGGCAGGGATGGACAGCTCCCAAGCATTCTCACGCAGCAATCCTATTATTGTCGTATTCAGGAACACCTGCCAAAAGAAGAGCCAGAATCAGCCTAATGGGTCCACTGGGTAAAAGGCAGCAGAGAGGCTGTGGCTGAGGAATCAGGCCATTACGGAGACCAGACTTAGCCTTGGAGACCACGGATGGCTAGAAGCTGACCAGAAGGTCCCAGTAAATTAGTGGTACTAAAGCATAGAGTAAGTCCATCTGATTTGACCTTTATTTTCCATTCTTCCCTGTATCCGTGCCTTAATTACTATAGAATACTGAAGGGCAGTACAGACTCACAGCCTCCTCGGCAGCAGAGCCAGGATAAACTCTGGCTCACCACCATCGACCATGCTGGCCCACCTGCGCCTCATCGTGAGCACGAGCATGGAGGCGGCCGGCAGAGCAGAGGGAGGTCTCATAGAGGATGAACCCAAAGGACTGGCCACTGCCATCGTTCACCGGAAGATTCTCCGTTGTGACTGGAATGGGCGATGTGGTTGGCTATGAGGGGAACACAGCAAAACAGAAGCCAAAGTGAGAAGAAGCCAGGAAGTCCCTCCCCCAGAGCCCGGTCGCTGCTTGCTGGACCATGTGATGTCTCCAAGGGCTCCTTGATGGGGCTTCTCAGAGCAGGTGCTTCGTGACAGAGCTCTTGGGCTTTGTGTCCCGTCTGGCCAGGAAACTGGCTGAGGGTGGAGAGGGAGGTGGGCACAAATGTTACAATCATAAGACTTGATGAGCAGGGTAGTGAATTGTGTTGCAAAATAGCTGAAGTCAGGATGTAACTTCCGCACTAACAGAACGTCGCCTGGGTATATACCGTATGTTGATCCTACACTTTCACCTGAATTAGTAGGTTTCAGTACTTCTTCAAAATAGGCCAAATTGTCTCATTTTTAAAAAAGGAGCAGAAGCCCACAGAATTTACTGGTCAATGGGAGTCCAGATTCACAGGCTTCTAGCCCGGAGCTTTTCCTTCATGACCCCCTAAGCATCATACAGTCCCACATAGCAGCATTCGCCAGACTAGCTCATCTGTGCTGGAAGCAGGCCCCTCCGTCACCCTGCTACCTTCTCCCCTATGCACTTCTCCTTCAAGTTCAAACCTCTTCACAGTCTGCCCTAAAGGACCACGTGGTCCTTGAGCCAACTTCTAAGTTGGGATGAAAGCAAAGGATTCGCTTTCACATTTTCCATCAATAAGCACCTTAAGGATTTGCTCCTTCACCAATGGCCTAAGTCCTTGCCCTGTCTCTCCAGCAGCTACCCCTAGTTCATGCCCAGCAGTACCCACCTCACCTAGGTACTGCAGGACGTCCCACAGGGGCAAGTAGAGCGACAAACTCACAGAAGGATACTCAGCCTTGGGAGTGAGGCCTGGCATCTGGGGTAAGGGGGTGGCTGCAATGAAAAGTACTCAAACGATAAGAATTCCCCAAAACAATCACGATGCTTTCCAAGTACCCCTGTATGACTTCTTGTACACCAGAGCCAACAAGAGAAGGGAATCCTATAAACGTGTGGTGTGTTCTCCCGAAGTGAGGATGGACACGCAGGAATGAACAAGGAATTGTGTTATACCCATATATCCACAAGAGAGGGCTTTGGGGGACAGGGGTTCTGTCTTTCTTGCTCCAGTGCTGGTGCTTTTCTGCCCTGAGTAGATCACCAACCAACTTTATTAGCGAAATAAAGTCGAACAGAATGAGTTTCATTTTGTATTGGAGTCACAAAGTCCCATGGAGCACAATCAGCCTTGAATTAGAACTTACTGGATCTCACAGCCAGGGAGATTCATTTTGTAGCAATGAAGCTAAAGACAGAGACACACAAAGCCACCCCACTGCAAAGTGCGGATGTAGTGTTTCACCCAAGGTTGCCCCTTCCCAGGATTTCACCTAAGGTTGTGCCCTCAGAAGGGACCTTCTTTCCTCACACATTTTTAAAACATGGGCACCTCGTGAGGGCAGCCACCCCTCCACTCCATGGGTGCTGAGTACCTGAAACAGATCCTAGGAGTTTTCGAAGCACGAAATACTTTTCTGTGTAATCTCCGGCCTCTGTCAGCACAGCGTCATAGTCTGCAAGACACAAGTCCCATCAAGGGCCCGGAAGCCCTCCGCACCTGGCCCTAGGTCAGCACTGGGGCACGGGATGGACAGAGAGCCGTGCTGGGGGACGCTCCAGTGCAGGCTGGGGTGTGGGCGTGAAATGACAGTCTAGGGCCACCTCGCACCCCTCGGGAGGCACGGGCTCACCCTGCCCTCCCACTTCCTGTTGGACGCTCTTTCCTCAGCTGGGCAACCCACCCTGCCAGACTGTGTCTGACAGCAGTTGCTCCCGTGCCCTGTCTCTCCCAGGGCATGAACTCATGGGGCCAGTGGGCAACAGGAGAGAGGCAGGGCCATCTGTCCCAGGCAGCCCCATCTCCTTCCCTCATGGCCTGTGGGGCAGTGCCAGCGTCACAGGAGGAAGAAACCAACGTGAAATCCTCGGTGCTCGGGGCAGGTGGTAGGGTGCCAGAACATGACCCACAGCCTCTGTCACACCTCAGCCCACCATGCCCAGGAGGGGACCACACCCGCCAACACTCGCCATAGCTGGTTACAACACTTATGTGCTTCCCCATGAAAGAGGCTGCGTTCATAAACCCAAAGTTGGTTCCACCGTGGAACATGTAGGTGTTGAAGGAGATTTCCTGTTTGATGAACGCAGACACGGTTTGTTCAACGTCTGCATAGGGGGAGAGGGAAGCAGAGAGGAGTAGACATTATGACGAGACCAAAGTCTCAGGTGAAGTCTTACCACTTCCGACCCCTTCCCACAATCCAGTGGTTTGTCATCCAGCCTCTAGGAAGACTGAGACAGAAAGTGAGTGTAACCAAGTGAGTGGGTAGGAGACCCTACCCTGTCAAATGGCAAGAATCTTTTTTTAAAAAAAATCACCCAATATATTGACCAATATGACCTCAAACTACATTAGTTAAAAAATAGCCTAAAAACTCTTATGGCACATAAATACCCAATTTTAACTCCAATTTTTAAAGTTACATGTAATTAGTATCTCCTTCTTCGTACCTTCTGGGGACACTGGATAGGAAACCCAACAGTAGCCCAGGGTGGCGGTTTTCAACCTTAATCACATACACACTCCCCCTGCCTTGTGTGTTCACAGGCACTGTCATTTCCCACTGTCCTCGATGGGAAGCAGGAAGGTCAAAAGTCAGTTTGATACAGGATCCAATCCTGGCTATGTTCCTTCCTACTGGAAAGACTAGGACAACCTATCAATCTCCCTGTGATTCCTTGTCTGTAAATGAAGGACTCAAACCTACTAAAGCATAGAATTGATGAGGAGACAAACTGATGATGTAATATGTGTAAAAATTATGGCATAACGACCCCTACACAAGTAGGTCTGTTGTGCGTGTGGTTTTTGCTGTCGGTATTGCTGGTTTCTTGGGCTATTTTTAATTTCTATTTTTCAACCCAAAGCTGGCTTTTCTTACTGATCAAGTATCTTCAATTGTTCTCTTCATTTCAGGAAAGCTGACTTTGTCTTCATAATAGCTATAGCAAAATATCTTGGCAGCAATGTGCTCTTATTAAGCAAAAACCAGGCCTTAGTCTGAGTGGCTGTATTTGGTCCTGACAACAACCCTTAGAGAAAGACTTTGTGACAGTCCCCATTTCTTGACAAGGACATGGAGAAGTGAAAGGAACCTGCCTCAGGCTTCATAGTTCATGCTGCAAAGCTGGGATAAAGTCCCTCTCTGGATCCAAAATCTAGCTCTTGGCCACAACAGCACCGACCTCCTGAGGACCACCCCTTTACTAATAATACCATTAGAGGGCCTGAGCATCTTAGGAAGATGATGAAGACTTTTTTTTTTTTTGCACCTGTCTCACCTTTTTCAGCCTCTCAGAGATATTAGCTTCTCAAAACCCTTCTCTGTCCACCTGTCCTATCTGAACAGGTCTGTCCCCTATGTAAGTATACTAAGGCTCCAGTTTTTCACTCCCGATTTCCTACAAACTGTGGAACTGTATATGAGTTGCTCTGCTTTCTAATGATCTGCAGATTCCACTGAATTATAAGCTCACTGAAAGGTAGGAACCATGTGATTCTTATTAACCAAGACACTTTTGGAGCCTGGCCTTCTGCTTTTTACGTGGCAGAAGTAGGATGAATATGTATGGGTGCACAATCCAGCTAGTGAGAAGAGGGAATGAGACAATCGTGGCTCGGGGATATCTTGCTGGGAAATCAGCGCCTGCAGAAGACTCACCCGTTGCATTTTTTAACAAGCGTGAATATCCCCACTTGTCGAACCAGCCAACCCAGTATTCCATAACCAGAATGGGCTTCTTCTTCTATAAACAAAACACATAAATAAAAAAGTCAAGCAAACTGAACACAAGAGATGATAACTTGAGAATCTCACATTTTCCACCTTTTTCCAATGCAGAGCATTTCCATTTTGATCCAAGCTTCCCCACTTCTCCCCCATGCCACCTTCGTCTTCATCCATATATTTGAGTCTGCTTCCTCTCCGTCCTCCTGCAGGGTCTCCAGACTCCCTCAAGCACCATGTGCCTCCCCAGTAGCGCTGGGCATCTCACTTTGCTCTATGCTTACATTGAGAGGACTCGGCTGTGTGTCCTTGGGTAGAAACTGAGATTCAGAGATCGGAAAGCTAGCAGGGACAGAGGGAAACTGAACCCAGGGCTGAGCCTCACTCGTGGAGCTAAGAATGTTCTCTACTAAATACATTGTTCATTTTCCCTATGCTTTTATTGTGCTTCTTTCTACTTCTCTGTATAATCACATTTTATTCATTTCTTCTCTTTCTAATAGTTCTAATTTTTACATATTTTTGCTAATAAATAATTTACTATGTAAGAAGTCATAAGTTTCCACAATTTATGGATTATGCTTCTCATTTTAGAAACTTTTTAAATTAAAATTCCTAATAATTATTAAACTTTCACTGTGAACTAAGCAATTATTGCAGCGTTTTATTTAATTTGTTCAGCGCAACGGCCCCAGAAGGGAGATACCATCAGTGCTCACAGTACTAATGAAGAAACTGACGCTATCAAGCACCTGGATAGGAAAACCAGGGCAACTGCCCAGTATCAGAAGCACAACCCTCACTAGCCCTCCTTCATGCCTCGGGGATTCCAGTACTTCAGGCCCTGGAAAGAAACTACCCACAGAAAAATCTCAAAACTCAGAAATTGGTTGGACTCACTTCTCTTTTGGTATGATTGTTTTTACTAGTTTTTTAATGTATTGTTTCTTTTTTACACTCTTTGTTTTAATTTTTCATGTTTCTCCTGTAATTTTTATCTAATTCTATTTGCTTCTTGACTTCAATTGAATTTTTCATTCAATTTCCCCTTTCCTCTCTTATTTTTTAGAAAAGTTACTTCTTCCATTTTTTCTTTCCCCACCTCCTCCATTTTTACTACTATTACTGTTGAGTTTTATTAACTTTTAGCAAACTAGTTTATTGTATGCTGCTGCTGCTGTTTTCCTATTTTTATGGTGGTATCACTGTTTTTCACACACTTTCTCTATATCCAGTTTGTCTTGTGTTTATCTTATTATTGCAGATTTCTTGTCTATTGTTAAAGGTGGTGGAGTAATTGCTTTCAATTGGTTTTTACTGTATGCCAATATCTCATTTGTCTTTGTGTTTGTGTCTTTGTGCAAGTTGCTTTCTGCTATCTGAGCAGTGTTAGAATCATGCCTCAAAAGAAAGTTGAGCACTAATAAATCCCTCAAATAAAAGTGGAAAAGATATCCATCCCAACAGATGCAAACATTTCCGTAAACACAAGTATGAAAGAATATGGGAAAATAACTCAAAACTTACAAGATCTATTAGTAACTGAATGCAAAGGTACCAAAGAGGATGAATTACCAGACTAAGAATTCAAAAACTGATATATGCAATAATTAATGGCTTCAAAGAAGATACAAATAAATAGCTGGAAGATATGTAGGACACAACAGAGCGATCCAACAAAGAGAAAATATGGAGAAGGACTGAACAAAAAGATTGAAAATGAAAACCACAACAGGACAAGTCAAAAAGTGAGAGGAAAAACCTCATTAATAGATCTCACCAAGCAGAAGACAGAAGTTCAGGGCTTGATGAGAGGGTGGAGAAACTGTTACAAAATTGGGAACAAAATATCTAAGAACTCTGATACAGTTAAAAACCAAACATAACATTCGGTATGGAAGAGGACACTGAGGTTCAGATTATTAAAACTTACTTAATGAAACACATAAAACTTATGAAATAAACATAAAACTTATTAAATGAAATAATAACAACAACAAAAAAAACAAATTTTGGTGAAAATACAGGCACCCAGGTACAGGAGACATTCAAAACTCCAAACAGACATGATCCAAAAAGAGCCTCCCCACATCACATTACTGTTTAAATGGTGAGAGTACAGAACAAAGAAGAAATATTGAAAGCAGCAAGGGAAAAATGTCATGTCATTTACATAGACACACACACACCAGAATAGCTTCAGAATTCTCTGAAATTAAAAAAGAAGCCTAAAGAGATATGGAATGATGTATTTAAACCCCTGAAAATAAAAATAATATTCTGTCAGCCCAGAATATTATATTCAGCAAAGCTATCCTTTAAAATTGAAGAAGAAATAAAGATCTTCCAAGATAAAAGTAAACTAAAGGAATTCATGACCACTAAGCCAGCATTGCAGAAAATATTAAAGGAATCCTTCACACATACAGGAGAAGAATAAACTAGCTGTTGAGAATTAAGAATAAAACATTAGAAAAGCAAGAAGATGAAAAGAATTGGCACATACCTTTCTATAATAATTCTAAATGTAAATAATCTTAATTCTTCAATTAAGAGACTCAGACAAATTGGATTAAAAAATAGAATACACTTCTTGACTGCTTTCAGGAAACACACCTCACTAGAAAAAGCATACACAGATGGAAAGTGAAAAGGTGAGGAAGACAGTCCATGCAAATGAAACTTGAAAGCAAGGACCAACACTTGTACTCATATCTGAAAAAGCAGACTTAATGACAGCATTAGACAAGACAATGGATGCACTATAGATCAGCAAAAAGAAAAAAAGAAAAAAAGAAAAAAAAGAAAAGAAGGAAAGAAAGAAAACCATCAAGAAGATATAACACATGTGAACACATATGCATCAAGTATCAGTGTGCCTACTACTCCACATAAAGGAACCTATAGGTCCAAATAGGGAGGATAATTCCAATACTCCACTGTCACCGAAGGATAAGTCATGCACACAAGAAAATCAACATAGAAACATCAAAGTCAAACTAAATCAGTAGAATGAACTTACCAGATTTCTACAAAATATTCCATTCAACAACAATAGAATACACTTTTCTCAGAAGCTCACAGAACATTCTCAAAAATAGATCACATGTTGGGCAATAAACCAAGTTTTTAAAATTTCAAAATGATTGAACAATTTTCTTGATCTTATCAGATCATAATGAAATTAAACTAAATGAAGTAAGAAAAACAAAAATATATGAACACATCGAGATTGGATAATCAGTGTGTGGTTGAAAAAAATCAGAGAAGAAATTTAAACATTTAATTAGAATTAAATTAAAATCAAAATATAACTAACATCAGTGCTCTTCAAACTATTTCACAAAAAAGAAAGAGAAATAGTTCTTCCAAGATCATTTTACAAAGTCAGCCTTACCATAATAACAAGACCCAAAAAGGACACATGAAAAAAAGAGAGAAAAACTATAAACCCATATCTTTGATGCCCATAGGGGCAAAAAATGTATTAAAATATTTGCAAACCAAAATCAATGCACTAAAAGATCTTACACCACAATCAAGTTGCCTTCATTCCAGATATGGTTTGACATATACAAATCAATAAATAACACACAACACAGAGTCAAGGATAGAAATCACATGATCATTTTAATTGATGCAGAAAAAAGCCTTTGACAAAAATCAATATCCCTTCATAATAAAAAAGAAATTTAAACTAGATACTAGAAGCTGGAGAGATCATTTCTCAACGTAGTAAAGGCCATGTATGACAAACGCATAGCCAACACCATTCTGAACGAGAAAAACTGAAAACATTCTCTCTAAAATCAGGAATGAAACAAAAATATTCACTTTCACTACTCCTGTTAAAAATACCTCATTTCAGAATTTTAGCCAGAGAAATCAGGCAAGAGGAAGCAATAAAATAAGATACAAATGAGGAGAAGTCAAACTATCCTCACTTGCAGATGATGTGATTCCTTACTCAAGAGATCCTAAAGGCTTTACCAAAACACTTTTAGAACTAATATACAAATTTAAAAGAGTAGCAAGACACAAAATCAACATCAAATATCAATAGTTTTCCTATATACCAGTAGTAGGTTAGCTGAGAAAGAAATCAGGAGACCAATTCCACGTACAACAGCTTAGAGCAAAACCCTAGGATCAACCTAACCAAAGAGATATAGATCTCCACGATAAACGTTTTAGAACACTTAAAAAAAAGAAATTGAAGAAGACACTAGGAATAGAAATACTGTCCATGTTTATAGATTGGTAGAATTCATATTGTTAAATGGCCTCACTACCAAAGGCAATCAACAAACTCCATCTACATACCGATAACACTCTTCACAGAAATAGAAAAAGAAATCCTAAAATTCACATGTGAGCATAAAGGCCTAGGACCATCAAAATAATCCTAGGCAACAAAAGTTACGCTGGAGGCATGACAACACCCAATATCAAATTATATTACAAACTACAGTAACAAAACCAGCCTAGTATTGGCAAAAAAATTAATCTGTGGGCCAATCAAATAGAATAGAGGATGTAAAAATAAACCTACATAACCACAGCCATCTGATTTTGGACAAAGGTGCCAAAAATTCATGTTGGAGAGCCTCTTTAACAAATGACACCAAGAAAATTAGATAACCACTTGTGAAGATTAAAGCCTAATCTCTAAATCTCACCCTACAGAAAAATCATTTCAAAATGGATCAAAAACCAAGGCATAAGACCTGAAACTGTGGAACTGCCAAAAGAAAATGTAGAGGAAATAATTAAAGTCACAGGCACAGGAAAAGCTTCAATAAATAGGACTCCAGTAGCACAGAAAATAGAATCAATAAATGGGAGAACATCAAATTAAAATTTTCTGTACAGCAAGCTGAACCAATCAAGAGTGCAAAGATAATCTGCTACTCTTCTGACAGAGGATTAATATCTATTATATATAAAGAACTCCAAAACTGGCTGAGAGCATAACTGTGATTAAAGCACTTGCCTAGCAAGCACAAGGTGCTGAGTTCAACTCTCCAGCACCACTTAAGCTGGTGTGGTAATGCACACCTGTAACTCCAACACTCAGGAGAGTGAGTCAGGAGAATCGCTATGTGTTTGAGGCCAGCCTGGGATACATAGTGAGTTCGGGACCAGCCTGCACTACAGAGCAAGATTCTGTCCAAAAAAAAAAAAAAAAAAAGACCCTCAAAAACTTAATATCAAAAAATCAAATAGCCCAATCAATAAATGACAAAAACAATCAAACAGAAACTTATCCAAAAATGTACAGATGTCCAATAAGCACATGAAAAAATGTTTAACATCTTTAGGCATTAGGGAAAGGCAACTCAAAATTACATTAAGATTCCCACTCACCCCAGTCGGAATAGCTATCAACAAGAATATAAATAAACAAACAAGCACACAAACAAATTCTGGCAAAGATATGAGGGAAAATAACCCTTCTACACTGATGGGAAGAATGTAAATTAGTACAGACACTAATAAAATACACATAAATGTTCTTCAAAAAACTAAGTATAAAACTATCATTCAATCCAGCTGTTCCACTTTTTGGTATGTGCCCCCCCCCAAATTAAAGACAGTATATTGCACAGAGACACCTGTATACCCATGTGTATTCCAGCACAATATATAATAGGCAAGATATTGAACAACCCTAGGTGTTCCTCAGTAGAAGAACGGCTAAAGAAAATGTGGCACGTATTTTTCAACCATAAAAAGGAACAACTTTGTCTTTTGTAGAAACATAGAAAAATGCTTGGATCTGGTGAGCATTATGTGTGTGGAAAAAGGCCAGATTCAGAAAGATAAATATCACATGTTCTCCCTAACATGTAGAATCTAGTAAAGATGGTAACAAAGAAACAAAATAACCACAAATGTTGGAGCTGAAGAACTCAATAAATGAAGTAAAAAAAAATACTATTTAAGACTCAACAATAGACTAGATTAGGGTTGGGGACCTTTTTGCCTCCGAGAGCCTTTTGAATATTTATGATATCATTCATGGGCCTTATAAAATTATCAAATTAAAAACAGCCTGCTACATTTGGTTAAATATGTAACTAATTCATCCATAACGTGATTGTTTAAACTGCTTCTTCTTGGTGAGGCCTTAGTAAGGCTGGAGGCGTGACAATACCCAGTTTCAAATTGTACTACAAAGCAGTCCAGTTTGGACCAATGATTTTGTAAGCTGAACCAACCCACGAGCCAGATGCTACCACCCTTTGCTAGATGAGGAAGAAATTCTGAGCTTGAATTTCTGAGATCTTTTGAAATAGCCCAGTCAGACAAAAAACAAATACATACATACATACATAAAGAAATAAATATATAAACTGAAGAAAGCCTACATGACCAATGGGATATCACTATGTCCATAAATGGGCCATACAGAACCTACCTAACAACAACAACAAAAAAAGCTGAAAATTTTCCAGATATTGAGAGAGATATACCCAAACACAGGAAGCTCAGAGACTCCAATTCTATTCAACCAACAAAGGTCTCCTCTGAAGAATATTACAGTTGAACTAACAAAAGTCCAAGATGAAGAGAGAATTTGTTTAAACATGACAAAAACATCAAGTCATATATAAAAGAATTTCTGTCAGGCTAACAACATAGTTCTCAGAAAAGCCCTTGCAATCCAGAAATATATGGAATAATGCATCAAAATCCAAAGGAAAAAACACTGCACTCAGCAAAGCTATTATTTAGAAATGAAGGTGAAATAAATTCTTTCCCGTGAGAAGCAACAACAGGGAAATCATCACCACCAGTCCAACCTTACACAAAATGCTTAATGGGATCCTACATCTAGAAGCAAAAAGACAATACTCAACCACGAAAGCACATGAAAGTATGAAACTCCTTAGTGAAACATACACACTAAAGATTTAAACAAATGAATCAAAACTTATCAACACTTTGTAACCACAAAAGATGTACAAGAGAGGCAGAAAGGAATAATCAATATTCAAAACAACCAGAAAAAAAGTAACAAAATTATGGGAGTAAGTTCCTACTCATCGGTAATAAACTTGAATGGAAACTGATTAAATTCCTCAAAGAAAGGTTTAGACTTGTGAACAGATAAAAATTCGAAACTCAGTAATTTTCTGTCTAAAAGAAAATTCATCAGTAAAGACACACATAGACTGAAAGTGAAGGAATGGAAAAAGATATTCCATGTACAAAGAAGCCAAAAGTGAGAAGTACCAGCTAGACGCATATTAGGTGAAATACACTTGTCTTGGTTACTTTTTTGTTGCTGTGACTCAACATCTGATATCCTCAAACTTAGGGGAGGAAAGATTTATTTTAGCTCGCAGTTTCAGAAGGTCATAGTTCAATCGGGGGAGACTGGCAACAGTGAAAGTACATGGCAGAGACAGAGGTAGAGGCAGCTCCTCACACCATTACAAAAAGGAAGCCAAGTCCCATCAAATCCAGTCTCCTCCTAAAGGAAAGTAGCAGCATGTATGTACTTGCAGGTCCCATCCCAGTGATTGGCTTCTCCAGGTGTGGAAGGTGTGATAAGCACCCACCACATGCCTGTAATCCAATCTACATGTCTGCAATCCATTCTTCCAGTCCAAATACATGGACTTTGGGGGAGCATTTCAGATCCAAACCCCAACAATAATACTTTACATCAATTTAAACTCTAAAAAGAAACAAAGAAGGTCACTATATAATGATGAATCAATTTGACAAGAGCAAATAATAACTGTAAAATACATAGGCACTCAATAGAAAGTAAAACAAAAAAATCAGGTCTAAAGGGAGTCACTCTAACACAACAACAGGTTGGTTGAAGACCCAATTTTCATTAACAAGTCATCTACCCCAAAATAATCAACAAACAACATGAAAATTACACTATAGTGAACTACAAAACAAATGCACCTAAAAAACAGTCATAGAAGACTGTATGTTAGGCCACAAAATAAGTCTCAAAAAAAAACCTTTACATAATTTTGTATCTTCTCTGACTACAGTGGAATATAAATAGAAACCAACTACAAAAGGAGGTTTATAAATTATACAAATACATGGAAGGTAACCAACATATTCTGGAATAACTCTTCAGTCCCAGTGAAGGGGTAAGAGGGGTAATTATCAAAAAATTTAAAACAAATTTTAAAATTCTTTATAAAGCAGCATGAAGTGGGAAAGGCATAGCAATGTATCTTTACCGAAAGTGAAAAACCTTAAATAAACTACCTACTGATGCAACTCAGAAATCAGATATAACAAGAACAAGCCAACTCCAAAACTACTGAAATATAAGAAAAAACAGATCATAGAAAAAGCAATG
Organism: Ctenodactylus gundi; assembly: GCA_004027205.1. NCBI lineage: Eukaryota > Metazoa > Chordata > Mammalia > Rodentia > Ctenodactylidae > Ctenodactylus > Ctenodactylus gundi. The sequence goes on from PVKB01005337.1 coordinate 20,402, forward strand.
AAACAGAAACTAAAAGGAAATACAAAATATCAACAAAATAGAGTTGGCCTCTCAAAAATATAAATAAAATCGGCAAACCAAAGAAAAATCCAGAAGGTACAAAAAATAAAATACATTTTAACTTCAAAAGACAACTTAATTTCAAAGAAATACTTACAATCACTTGAGACTATGAACAGCAGCTCAATGCCAACAAATAAAATTTCTGTACACACATAAACTATCAAAATGGAAACCTGAAAACAGAAAATCTAAACAGACTAATAATCAGTCTCAAGGAAAAACAGTCTTCCATCATTGAAAAATCAAAGACTGGATAGCATCTCTGTTGAGTTTCACTAAGCTTTTAAAGACCTAATAACAGTTCTTCTCAAACTATTCCTAAACAAATGTCCTACACTATGAGCATTACTCTAATACAAAATCCAAAAGGGAACTAAATAAAAAAGGGAAAATATAATTGCAAAAATTCTCTAGAAAATACTGGCCAACTAACTCTGATAGCACAGCATACAGACCTTACATCATAATCAAGTAGGATGTATTCTGGAAATAGAGGATGGTTCAATATACGCAAATCAATAAATATAATACATTGTGTTAACAGAAAGATTAAAAATGATCAATTTATTGGGTTGTCATACCTGTACTTGTAAAAGCCGATCAAAGACATATTTCTTAAATGAGCCCAGATTGACAGTAGCCAGTGCTGTAGAGAAAAAGAGAGGTCACAGAAACATGGTGACAAGGGCCATTGGGGAAGCAAAGAGGGCCCAGCCTGCACATGGGAAAGTGTGCTGAAGAGGTGGGTGGCTAGGTAGTCCCTGTCTCCCACTTGGCAATGCACAAAGGCATCTGAATCAGGACCACACCACTGAGCACGTGTAAGGATGCTCATCTTTACTAAGAAGGGCAGTCAAACTTAACTGTCTTTGTACAGGGCAGCAGACCAGGCCAAACCACCTACCATGATTACAACTTGGAGCTAAATGCAAGTTTCCTGACCCCAAGTTCAACATCTCCAAAGTATGTAATGATGTGGGAAGAGCCCCAGACAGTTGGGGACCGCAGCTACTAGTGATCCCTGAACAAATGCTTCTGGGACCTGCCTACCTGCTCATATGTTGGCCATGTAGCTCACTGTTGTCATCCCCCTGTAATTCTGTGTCAAAATGTCCTGCTACTCCATTCTCTAGGACCTGAGTATCTATACTTAACTTCAAGTTGTAGGGTCCCTGTACTAGGGCATGGGTCCTTATAGACCCATCCTTCATTTCCTGTGTGGAAGTCCTCATTGGTGGGGATGGGCAGTGCCCTAAGCCAAGCCCAGACCCCAATCAGTTTCCTGGCCACAGAAATTATAAAAGAGAGAGAGAGAGAGAGAGAGAGAGAGAGAGAGAGAAAAGATATGCTGAAGGTAAGATCTGTTATAGCAGATGGCTGCAAGGGAGGGTGATCAGAGTGACTATTGAACTTTGTTTTGATGTTGTTCCTATCTTGTGGAATTTTCCATCTGATACCATCTCGTGGGACATAGAAAAGAGCCAGAAGCAAAGCACTTGGCTCTGTCTTAGGCTTGTCATTGTTGGCTTACACCGCCCGCCTAAGAACCTCAGCACTCCCTTGATATAACACTAAGCTTATACCTCCTTTGACTGAGCCATTCGCAATGTCTTTATCATTATCTGAGGTCAAGAGCAGCTCTACAATGTCTCTTTTCAGCAGGGCCTGTTGAGAAAATTGCACAAATGAGCCTTTTCCTCCACTTCCATGGAAGAGGAGATGCAGGAAATCAACATACAAAGACAGATGGAGTCGGAGAGGCAGAGTGTGGCCTACAGAGAATACTAGTTTGGATCCAAGTGCACCCAAGCAGGACTTGCTGTCCAACATGGTGGAGGTGGTGGAGTAATTAGGTGGTGGGGCTTTGAGAAGACTGTCACTGGGGCTGTGCTCCCCAAAGGGCTGTAGTACTCGCTTTTGTCTCTTCCTTTTCGTTCTGTAGCCATAGGTTGAGTGGCTTTGCTCAACCAAGCAGTTCCACCATGATGTGTGGTTTCCCATGGGCACAAGAGCCACGGAGATAATCAACCATAGACTGATTCCTCCAAAACTCTGAATCAAGATTTTTGTACTTGTAAGTAGGTTATCTCGGAGAGCAGAAGGATTATGCACTGAGCAGCCACCTCCAGGAGCCACAGTCACAGGGCCGGTACAGCTCAGCCAGGGCCCAGCCCCATTCTCCTCTCTCCTTGCCTAGCTGGAGTCCCCTCCCATTCTCTCCAGCACTTCTTCCACCTTTTCTGAATGGACAGCTCTACGCAGGTAGGCAAGCCAACCTGGGGCCAGATCAGAACATGTTTGGCAGCCTGAGGACAGGGTCCAGTTGAGCCTCATCAGCTCTGAGTTGGGGATGTCCATCTAAGGGAAGAGCCTGAGCCAACAAGAAGGTTATTGTGAGGCTCATACTCTGTCCTGGCCTGAGACACCAGCCCACGGAGGAGCAAAGGGAATAAGGAAGGTTGAAGGGTGCCAGCCCACAGCCGTCACCACCTCGTTCCTGAAGCACCGTCTCCCCCAGCCCTGAAGTGGGTCATGGAGATGGAAAAAAGAAAGGAAGAATCTTCTAGATCCTGATTGTCCAGATTGACAGTAGTATAAATGCTGAGTATAAATTCATAAGAAAGCAAACCTGATCCTGTCCCAGCTCATGGTGCAGGGAGCCTGGACCAAACATGCATGCTGGGGAAGACACAGACGGAAGGGTGTGGACAGAGGCGACCCCAGGTCCTCACCGCCTTGAGGTAAGCCATGTAACGCTTGTCCTTGTTAAAAGAGCCGTACTCGTTCTCCACTTGCACTGCGATGACAGGGCCACCCCTGTGGTACCGAGAGACAGCAGGGGAGGTGGGGGTGAGGCCACCGGCAACAGCAGGGAGCCCCTGGAAGAGCAGCTGGAGAGGCGTGCTTGGACCTCAACCCGAGACCTGGCCGTCCCGTCCCAGCGCTGGCGCTGCTGCAGGCGCCCACCTTCCCCTGTGCTTTGGGAAGGAGCATACCACAGCGAACTTAACTCCTTGCAGCGATTTCTCCTTGGATGTGACCTCTCAAATCTACCTGCTCACCTACTTCCACACACACTTCACGCCTTCTTCTGTCTCCTGCTCCACCCTCAGGGGTCGGCGCCCTCACTGTGACCTGCCTAACGCCCTCCCTCCTTCAGGTCCCGGCTGCTCTGTCACCTCCATGGACAACGTGCCCGCATCCCTGGTCTCAGCAGTACCTTTTTGGGTCACCCTGCCGCAGGCCCGCGCCCGCTGGGGCGGCCTGACAGTCCTGAGGCAGAGCCTGTCAGTCTCCTTGTGGGGCGGGGAGCTTGGGCAGGGAGCCAGCACCTGCTCCTGCGGGAGGCGGAGCCTTTTCCAGGCCCCGCCCCGGAAGTCCCTGAGCTCAGGGCTGCTGTACAGGGTCCTGGGGTTGGAGGCCACTGTGCTGAAGGAGGATGGGCAGTAATTGGATTCATCAGTGGCCGCATCTTCTCCCCTGCCAGGAGGATGGGATTTCTAAAACCGCCTCTGTAGGAGACTTTACAAGTTAGCCTTTTGAACCAAAGAGAACTAAAGGACTAGATGTTTTAAGCAAACCAGTAAGTGCATTCTACAAATCATTAAACTAAATGAATTAAAACAATGGAAAGCAGCAGTTTTTAAAAGCAAAATTAAATACTAATAATCAGCAATAATGAGCCATATGCATGCAATTTCATAGTTCATTTTACTATTCCTTGCCTTCCAAAGTTTCCTGAGGATCCCCGGTGTCACGTTTTTATCGGAATGTTTATCTTAAACTCGCTTTACTTCCTGCATAGATATAAACACTTCACAGGCCTTGCCCCTGTCCTTGGCATCCATTCAACATACAGCTTTCTGCCCCTGCCGCTGACTCCTTCCCAGATGGCAGGAACACAGTCAGACGCATGTAGTGTCTTTTAAAAGACGCACATTGCAAAATTGACCCTAAGGATAAAGTTGCCCTTCCCAATGGCACCGCCATCTTTCTGAGGCCTATATGGCAGCTACTCACTCCTAGGGACCGGGAACTTCCCTCAGTTCCCTGAATTTTTCTCTCTACAACCTTCTTTTTTTGAGGGGGGAGCAGAATTTTGCTCTTTGGTCCAGGCTAGTCCTGAACTCACTATGGAGCCCAGGCTACCCTAGAACTCATAGTAACTCTCGTGCCTCAGCTTCCCAGGTTCTGGGACTATGGGCGTGTGCCACAATGCCTGGCTTATGTGGTGCCGGGGAACTGAACTCAGCGTCTTGTGCTTGCTAGACAAGCGTTCCACCACGGTGCTGTTCTTCAGCCACTGCAGCTCTCCTTGTAAGAACATTCACAATACATGAGTCGGAACTGTTGAAGAATTAGTCCTACTTGTCATACAAAGCACTGAATCCTTATCATATTTTCCCAAATAGAAGAACCTCAAATATTTAATCTATTACCTAATAATCTGGGTGTTTATCACCTATCAGGCAAAATCAAAAGATGTGCTACTGAGATGCGTTCTTATGCAAATAGCAGCTGTATGCATTCAGTTGTTTGGAAGAGACTGTTACATTTTACTTATCAAACAAAAGACATAAAAATTCAAACAATTACTATTTTGTAAACTATGAGATTAAAAGTCCTTTTTTATCACAGTCCCCACCTGTGAAATGTACGCCAACAGTCTAAAAAATAAAGGCATTTCTTGGTGGGTCCAGCAGGTCTAGATATCCAGGAAGAGGGGAAATGCATAGCCTCTGTGTTTCCCCCTTTTGGTTAAGGTGCGGGAATCAGGCAAAGCAGCGTACACACATATAGACAAAAAACAACCCTCCAGTAAAGTTACTAATTGCCACATGTATTTGGAGAATCCTCAGACCCATGAGTAAGGCACTGCTTAGATGAATGGCAGCGTGTTCTGCTATAGAATACTATTCAGTCACTTAAAATAATAACAGGCTTCAAAACTATTTTTTCAGATGTCAAGAGAAAAATGCAAGCTGGGAATTCCAGGTGTTTATATTTAAAGAATATGCATGCACTTGTGTGTGTATATTCTGCTTCCATATGTGTTGACAAACTCTGCAAAGATAAACAGAGGTGTGGTAAAATGGATTGTCTCCCAAAAATTCAATTGAATACTCTTTTGAGTATTTACCAAATTTTTATATTTACTGGTAAAAAAAAAACTCTAGAGACAATTGAGCAGTAGGAACAGGCAATGTCCAGACCAGATGGGCTTAGTGAGTATCATGTGGACACAGGCAGCCGCGCAGCCCTCTGTGGGGTTCATCTTCTGTGATATGGGTATTTCTAACAGCCCTGGAAAAGGCCAGAGAACAAGCCAAGCGAAAGGTTCCACTCTTCAGAGGTGCTGTGGCATTCAAGGCTATAGAAACATCCTTCCTCCTAGAGACCGGACACGGCCTGCTTGGAACCTCAGCCTGAACAATTTCTTTCCCCAAGGGAACCTGGGACTGAAATGCCGCAGGCCATACCTGGAGAGGACGTGCTCTTGGAATCAGGTGGTCGAAGTACCTGTCAACGGCATCAACAAAGCCTTTGCTGGTGGTTCTCAGGTGCACCTTGGGGTCCTGCAACAGCCAGCTGGGGAAGAGGGTGAGTCAGAGTGGAAGACTAGAAGGAGGAGGCAGGAGCAGCGAGGCCTGGTTGGAGTTGCCTCCAGCACCGCTGTTCGTCTTCCCTCCCCCTCACACCTCAGCCCTCAGGTTCCTGAATGGACCTGCTCCCTGAGACGTTTATACCCTATCCTCGCTGATTCCTGATGCTTAGATGGGACATGCCACCCCTAACCAGAGGCTCCATGGACCTCAGAAGAGCTTTCAGCTCCTGTGGGCAGGCTGAGGTGGAGCCAAATCCTACCAGGGCTGGCGTCACCACCTTCCAATTCCAGCCTTATTCCATTGCACCTCATAAAAATGTGACTTGAGCACAGCATCTGCACTTAGGCACAGGGTCATCTCATCTGAGACCTGAGACTACAAATGCAGAACAGTAGGTGACAAGCCAATGACACCCACCATGGGTTGGTCCTGGTAGTAGTAGGGCAGCTCGCCAGCCACCCTGCCCGAGGATACAATCCCTGAAGGCGCCTACTTCTTCCAGACCAGGCTTTTCTACTCCTGAGCTGGGTGACAGGAGCTCCTCCAGGACAAGCACCAAGGCTGCACCTGATGCTGGAGTGCTACAGCTCATGGGGAAGAGCAGCCCAGATGGGACAAGTCCAGCAGCTCAGGGGATCCCAGGCGAGGGCTCCTAGGTGCTCACCCCAAGCCTCTGCCATCAGGGCAGAGCACCAGCCCCATGAGACAGAAGATGACAAGAAAAGTGAGAGGGCAGGAAGCTGAGGTCTCCGTGTGGGGATGATGGCCTACTCTCCCCAAAATGGAGGAAGACCCGAGGTGGCCAGAGGGAAGCCAGAGGTGTCAGGACCTTCCTGGCATGCTCTGAAGCTTCTAGGCCCTTCCTTCCACCCCATGAGAAATTAGAGGTAGCCACAGCCCCTCTAAGGTAAGGTGAGAAGTGAGGAGCCTCCTGTCTTGGTGGCCCCTGTCCTGTCCTCATGGGCACCATGAAATGACAGCAACACGCACACCTCCATCACCACTGGAGACCCCCCAAGAGAGGTGTGGGGTACACAGCACAGAGCACCCCATAACACAGGTGGTGACTTTCCTTCCACCAGATTAAAATGTCACATAAACACCAATCTAACTATAGCTCTAAGCGCATGGCCCTGCTCACCTGGGCAGGCCCCCGAGGTCCACCTCAGCACAGATGTAGGGGCCTGGGCGCAGAATCACCCACAGTCTGATCTCTGCAGCCAACAGGACAAAGGCCCTAGGATGGAGTGGCCAGGGGGGAATCAGCCCCTCTCATGTAGGGCGGGGGAGGTGGGGGGTGGGCACTGAGGGGAGGAAACCCATGTCATCCTGAAAACCAGGACTACCTGGCTCCTTTCCCCGCTTGCTCTCCCATCAGGGATACTGAGTGGTTAGGTTGGGCCGTAGGCCAGCAGAGAAGGGAGTCATTACTCCAAGTCAGAGACCTGAGACCCTGAGGTTTGTGTCCTGCTGAGTCCCACAATCAAGACTATCTGCATAGCCCCACCCAGGGCATGAACTGAGTCTCATCATCAGACCACCCATGCAGCCCCACCACAGGCATGAGAATACAGTATCAGAAAAGGTAATCCAGAGGGCAGCCCTGTTCCCATCCAAAGGCTGGACCCTATGCAAAGTCAGGTAGATCACAGAGACTTCAGCTACAGGCCCACGCCCCTAGGACATAGGTCACTGCTAGGAGAATCCTAACTCTGAGAGGAGACCATCTCTCAGTGTCCTGAGAATGAGGCTTCAGGTCACAGCCCTTCTCTGGTTCTCTAAGCAGAGTTGAGACAGGGACCCTGATCAGCCCAGAGCAGCCTCCTCTCCACCTCTCTCCCCTTCCAGGTCAGAGCAGAACACCACATACTCCAGGTCCAGGTTCCCAGAGAAGTCAAATTTGCCTCTTTCTGGCTCATGGAGGTTCCATGGAATGTAGCTGGAAATGGGAACAGGAAATTGGGTTAAATCCAGCAAGTGTATGAATGTAGCAAGTGCTACATTCACCTCAAATCCAATCCCAGCCCTGTGGCAGCTCTATGTTGTAATGAGATAACAAATTAATCTTCTTCCACCTAAACAATGGTTGCCTTCAGTCGTTTCTTTGTTACCCAACTCCGGTCCAAAAAGCCAGTATCCTGGAAGTCTACATCCCTTAGATTTACATAAAAGTTCTTCTAGTGTCCACCTTATTCTGTGTAATTATAAAATTATAATTCTGTGTAAAAATTCTGTGTAAAAATATAAAGGAAAGCAAAACATACACGAAATGGTGTGTGGCTGTGCAGTAATTTTTTTTTTTTTTTTTTTTTTTTTTTTGCTAAGAATTAATCAGAATAAGAATCGACAAGGAACTTCTATGAGAACAAAGGCAACCCAGTATGGGAGGGTATGGCCTTTAGACCTCAGCCAGAAGGACCTACACCAGGGCCTCCTGACAGGGCTCAGAGTCCACACAGACAAAGGACATTTTCTTAGTTACTTTCTCATTACTGGGACAAAATACTTGACATCCACAACTTGTAGGAGAAAAGATCTATTTTTAGCTCACAGTTTCAGAAGGTCTCACAAAGTACACATACACACACACACACACACGTTGCACAACAGCAATGGTGGAACGCATGGCAGAGGTTGGAGAGCTGTCCACCCCATTGTAGACAGAAATCCAGTAAGTAGAAGCGAATTGTTATCTGGAGACTCAGACAAGGCCTGAGCCTTTCCAGGAAGAAGCTGTAACAATAGTTCTTTTTACTCCTTCCTTTAATTACTTCAAGTTGCCAGTTGGGCCCCCCAAACCAGGAGTGGGTCCCCATCCCTCACTTCCTGGCCCACAAGTCAACAACACACACCTGAAAGCTTTGTCCTGGGTGAACCTCAATCTCAACAAGTTGGCGCAATCTTTCCAAGTGAAACCCTAAGCATCCAGCCCTTCCAGCCAGGTCCTCCAGCCAATAGCACAAGGCTCCACAATTATTCCACTCCATCCAAACACATGAGGCCTTTAGAGGACACTCCAGATCCAAACCCTGGGACATGTGATGGATGTGATGCTGTTCTTATGAGATGACTTTATTTCTCTGAGTCAAAGACAAAGTTTAGAGCATTGTACACCTAACATCCTGTTTCCCATTAGCTCAGGGTGTTGTGCAGTGAGTGATTTTTATAGATATATATGTTGCACAATAGCATAGCCAATTACGTTTCAAAGTACTTTGTTGTGGGAAGGAATTAAAGACGGTTTGCTGAAAACAACACCCACGGCAATATGTATAGCTATGCATTGTGAGAACCGAATGAAAAATGCTAACTTCCGCTTACAAGTGACATGAGAAACACTGCTGAAAAATAAAATAAAATAAAAAGATGAAACAAGATGTAAATAGCCTTAAGATAAACTCTCAAATAGAGAATGGCCATTTCCTAATTACTTTTTCATTGCTGTAACAAAACACCCAGCATCCACAAAATAAGGGGAGAAAGATGGATTTGGCTCATTTTCAGCAAGTCCCAACCCATTCATGAGCAGCTGGCACCAGTGGAAGCCCATAATGGAGGCGTGGCTGTTCACGCAAGGCAGCAGGAAGCCAACAAGGGGGCAGAGCAGAACTAACGCATTCCCTCTCAGACCATGTCACAGGGACCCACCCCTTCCAAGCCATATGCCCACTAATGTGCCGCACATTAATCTCTAAAACAACCCTACTCTGCCACATGCCTGTCATCTGTGTCTACCGCACACCTGTCTTCCACCATACACCTATAATCCACCCCTACCAACCAGGCCTCACCTTTCAACAGCACATAGAATCCACAGGTACTCCACAACATCCAAGTACATGAAGCTTTCCAGGAACATTCCAGATCCAAGCCGTAACGAGGCTTAAATTAAAATAAAAGGAATGTTCCATCCAAAAATCATACAAGATTGTGACATTCTATGCTCTTAATAATACAGATTCAAGGAAAGGAAGAGATGACCAAATTAAAGAGGAATTAAATAAACCAATTTCAGAGTCAAAGTGGAAGGATTGAACATATCCTTCTAAGAAACAAGATAACAAACACAAAATTTATGAGGATCTAGGTTTGACCAGCACAATTAAAATTCAGAATCTATAAAATAGCCACATGTACTACTACATCACAAGTTAAGTCTCAACAAAATCCAAAAAAACCTTGTCAGCTGGCCTGTTTTTAAGACAAATGCAACTCAATTAGAAGAGGCGAGCTAAAGCAATGAAAACTAAGAAATAAAGGCACGTATGTTCCCGAATGGCTAATGCACCAGAGAGGAATATACAACAAAACTTACAAAGTATGTGGAGCTAAATGACCTTGAAAACATATATATATATACCCAAAGCCACACTGAAAGGGGCATTTGTATCTCCGAATGAATATATTAGAAAACAGACAAACTTAGAAAGAAACTGAACTAAATATACATCTCCGAAGATAGTAGGGAGAGAAAGAAGAAGGAAAGAGGAGAAAAAGAAAGAGGAACAGAAGAAGGAAAATGAGGAGGGAAAGTAGACAAAGGAGGCGTAGGAAAAGGTATGAAGCCAGATAAAGAGGACAGAACTGGGAATGAAGAAATTGTGAGACAGGAAAACCCAATGATACAAAGATGGCTCATAGTTTTTTGAAAAGACTAAAAGAAAATCAGATAAGATTAAGAAAAAAAGAGAAATGGCCCAAGTGCACAGTACAGTGTGGGACTTCTAAAGAGAACTGTCTTGGGAAAGAAGGTCATACTCGGGACAATGGAACATATGAACAGACCTACCACGACTGCAGAGGCCTTCATCTCACAACCACAGAATACAGGCATCCCACAATTTTGTGGTTTTAAAAACATTCAATGTAAAGATAACTCTTGTACAAAATATTTTCAATGAGTAAAAAGAAAAAAGGAGACTCATTCAATGTACTAGCTTTTTCCTAAGACTGATATCAAAACTGGACAAGAACACAAATAGAAACATAATTTTAAATTAATTTCACTGAAAATCACAGGTGACCATTTAAAATAAAACTAGCAAGTCAACTCTAAAAATCTGTATGTGTGCTTGCATGTGCACATGTGTGTGTGTGTGTATTCCTCCACATACATACCTCACAATTAAACAGCTCATCCCAGAACTGTATGGATGGTTGAATGTCAGGAAAATTTAACCAGACAGTGAGAAAACACTATAGAATCCCTGACAGCAGTAGCAGCAACCCTCAGGAAAGCTCTCTGACTATGAGCTGGGGTGCCTTGCGTTCATAGGCCTTGGGTTTGATTCCCAGTATCACATGCCTAAAATACTTAGCAATTATTTATCATTAAGCTAGAGGAGCCATTTATCAATTCCTGCCTCTCAGTTTTCAGTCCCCCTCTGAGATAATGGACAGAGCACCCTAACATCTTGCTCCTTGATGGTAAAAACAGTGTTAAGCTTGGTCTCTACAGGGCTGTGACAGACACAGGAAGGGCCTATGATGGACTAGCACAATTTGGTATAGCTGTGGCCCTGAAGGAGGGCTACTCAGTGTGCACATGTGTGAGGAGGACAGCTCTGGTATTTCTTTTCTCTCAGAAAGCCAAAATAGCTTAAGAATAACCCAAAACGGCCAAAGCAAAATTAATCCAGGAGGCAATCTAGAGTTAAATATTTGGGTGTTAACATTAATCCAGCGCTGTGCGCAAACACATCAGCATCGATCAAAGAGCTGAAATTGATTGTTTCTGTTTTTGGCAACAGTATTTTGAAGTTAGCACCTCTGCTATCTGGCAGCTGTGGGGTCAATCTCTGAGGGGGTCTTTCCCACCTTGAACTTGACCTTCAGCATTACCATCCGCAAGAGGCACGCCACACACAACCAGCAACAAAAGTAACTGAGACAGGGCTTTAAGTTAACGGCACAAGTGTTTCCTTATTGCTGGTTTTCTTACACAGCATTATCCGTACACATACATAAAAATAAGCATGCCTCAGGCAACCTCTTCAACGTGATGATCCCGAGGGAGCCTGGACCGCCCCCCCACACACACACACACAGACGCCTGAGTAATTCCTTTGCCCTCTATGTATGTCCCAACAAACCCGAGCCAAGCTTTGATCAAAGAGGAACTAGGCAAGCCTAAGTGACCCTGGACACTTATGCACAAAAGCGCGTGCTAGGTGTGACCGTCCCAGTCTTCACACCGAGCTCTCAGAACCGCAGGCCTTGCTCAGAGAAAGGAAGGGGTGCAGTAACCCCACCCAGGAGGCAGGCTGTGGAGGCAGGCGCCGCACTCACGTCGTCACAGTGTTGAAGCCACAGGCCCTCAGCTTCAGCAGGCGGTCCCGCCAGTACTCCCGGGGCACCCGGAAGTAGTGGATGGAGCCCCCAAAGATCAGGAACTCGTGCCCCTCCAGGGTGAAATGTGCTTTCCCCCCAGATATGCGCGTAGTACCCAGGCCCACGGATCTGGCCTTCATGTTGGCAGGGCTCAGGTGGGTCCAGTTAAACCTGGAGGGAAAGGGAAGAGGGGGAGACAAGGAGACGGGTGGGGAGACATGCGAACTCTGGAGCGGGATGAGGCTCCTGTTAGCGGACCTGCCCTCCCCTCCTCACTCCTGTGTGAGCAAACCTGGGCTGATGCTGGTCACCCGCTACAGACCCAGGGATCACTTTCCGTTTAACCCGAGGAACAAGACCAGACAGGATCAGAGGCAGGAAAAGGATGCCCAAGATTGTCTTCCAGGACAGACGCGGGCTGCAAGGACAAAGGAACAATGACAAGGGGATGGTACTGGCTTCCTCAACCTGCAAGGATCAGGTAGCTGCTCTCAGCCTGGAGAAGCCAGAGCCCCTGGAGAGCAAGTCACCGGTAGGTCTTCTAAGGCAGCCGCGGGGATGGAGCTGCAGCTCCACCTGGGTGCAGTCAGGGCCAGAACACCAGGCTGTCCCTCTGCTCCAAGTCACAACTCAAGGCTGGGGACAGACAGGGACAGGAGACAGCTGGCCCTGAGAGAAGAGTATGAGATGATGGGGAGTGCAGGGGCCTCCCTGACAGGCCCTGAGAGTGTGTCCCCAGAACCCAGGAGGACAGTGTGGTGTAGTACTGGACCCAGGACCTGTTACCTTCAATGCCTGTGCAGGACGGGCTAAGCAACAGCCACCAGGAAGGCCTAGAGGGCCTGCTGAGTGCATCTGGGTGTGTGGAGGCTGAGGTGAGGGGTGTGAGAAGGGGCAGCTGGGTGGTCACCTGGAGTGGGCCAGGGTGCCCATGGCGTGGGCCAGCTGCTGTCCTGCTGCTCCTGGGATGTCTTCCTGCTGAGCCTGGATCCCAAACCAAGTCTGTATGGTCCTAACCTTGCGGTATTCCATGCGCGGCCACCATAGGCCTCCTCAGCCCCACCTCAGGACAGTTGGCCAACAAAGCCACAATCCCCATGGCAGACACAGGTACCCTCCCACCCTGGGGAGTGACCCAGAACAATGCTGGCCTATGGGACATTGGGCTTCCTAAACTCTGTGCCCCAGCCAGCTGGCACAAAACTCAGGATCAGTGAGAGGGAAGCGGGTGGCTGAGCACAGTGTGCTGGAATCACAAAGCCCAATCCCACTCCAGGGCCCTGCATTCCAATGCGCTCGCCCACATACCAGTGGACAGGACAACACTCATTTGTGCAAAAGGGAAGAAAAGTTAGTTGAAAGGTATCTCGGAGGAGATGAAGGAAACTCACCATCTCCCCAAGGACAGGATTGTTAGAGGTGGGTTTGGTGGGCTGGGGGGTGGGTTGTTGTTTGTTATTTGAGACCAGGTCTCATACCATAGTCAAGGCTGGTCCTGAACTCACTATGTAGCCCGAGCCAGACTGGAACTCATGGCAATTCTCCTGATTCAGCTGCCCAGAGCATTGGGATTACAGGCTGGAGTCATCGCAACCTGCCACCAAAACCTGTCAGAGTGTTACTCTTTTGTGACAAAAAAAAAAAAAAAAACAGCAGGGGAGGGAACACATGAGACAATAGACACCCGAGGTGTGTCTCCCTTCCTGCACCCCAGCCTTTCCTCCTTTGCCTAAGAAAATGACACTGGACTTTGAACCTCTTGGTGCACTCCCTGCACATTCTGCACCTGTTTATCTGGATGAGCAGCGGTGGGAGGCTCTTGGTCCCAAGGCCTGAGAAAGACTGGAGGAGCCGCCTGCCTCCAATCTCCAAGTGAAGATAGTTCCTCCACATTCTATCTGCTAGTTTCAATTCTCCATTGTTTGCTTTTGCTCCCCCACCCCCACCCCAGGACTATCTTCTTACACTTACTTTCTATTCTCCTTGAATCATTTTGGGAGGTGGAAGGAAATTTGAAGGCCAGTGGCTAGAGTCCTGAACTCATTTTGAGCTGGTCTAAAATCAAGGTCAGCCCCAGCTCTTGCTGCACCTATTGCACACAACAGTAACTAGAAATTGTATCTTTTATGGGATTTTCTTTCTTGTTAGTTTTAATTCTTTTCCTACTCAGTGATCCAATTGGGCAGGAGTTGATACATCTCCAAATTCCACTGGTGGCTTTTATCTTTAGTAACTCATCCCAACACAGCAATTGGTCCATTTCATGGGTGACTTTGTGGCCACCTGGGAATGAAAAGTTCATTACTTTTTCTCTTTCTTGCCAAACAATGTTTCAATATGCCAATGCACCCCATCCTTTTTCTTCTGGTATATATTTAACTTTCCTTCCCTAATACACCTTCAATGTTTTGGTTTATTTTGTACTGGGGGTTGAATCCAGGGCGTTGACCAAGATAAGCAAGCATTGCGCCACTGATCTGCACACTGAGCCCTTTTGTCTTGTTTTGCTTTGTTTTGTTTTAGGGTCTCACTAAACTCCCCAAGTTGGCCTTGAACTTCCAAACATTCAGCCTCAGCCTCCCAAGTAGCTGGGTTTACAGGCACATATCACCATTCCCAGCTCAGAAAACAATGTTATCCAAACTAAAGTTCCCCTAAATCTAGGTGCACATGCCTGTAGTCCCAGGTACTTTGGAGACTGAAGCAGGACTTACCAGGATGCTGGGTGTGGATACTTTGAGGAACAGCCTCCTTGGTTTCCTTGGTTCTTATGCCCTTGGTGAAAAAAGTCAGTCAAGACACACATGGCCATTTGGAAGTAGAGGCAAGATTTACAGTACAGTGGATAGTTAGACCTGCAAGACAGAAGACAGGCACTGTCACAGAAGCACCAGCCCAGGTACAGGGAGGTTCACAACTCTGAGCGAGGAGGCAGGCTACGCCACAGGGCCTACACTGAGTGCAAGTCTGGGTACATCTTCATGAACACAAGACTCACTTCTGGGTTCAGGTGTTATTAGCCATCTAAAGGTTATGTGAAAAGGTTGTTTCACTCACCACCTGCCCTAATCAAAGTAGGCCATGCACTATGGTAAACAGGAAAAAGGTTTATTCAAGCTAGCTTTGAGGAATATGGTGGCCAAGTAACAGAGCTGTACAATGTCTCCTCATGGAATCACTTAAAAAGTTGAAAATATAATAAAAAACTGCCTGTTCAATGTAGCTAGGTCAGGGAGGAGTGCCCCGATAGTTAAAAGGAGACCACAGGAAGACCAGAAACCCTGAAAACACATTGAAAGCAGAGGTAAACAGTAGCCTAGAAAGCAGCCCCAGGCCAACTGCAAATGCCTGAGAGCCGCCGGCATCCACAGATGGAGGAAAGGCTGCCTGGAGCCTGGAGCCCAGAACCTCTGACTGAGCTAGGAGAGGAAGGAGCACCCCAACAACTGAAAGGAGGGCATCGGAAAGTCAGAAATCCTGAAGACATGTGGGAAGTGAAGGAGAAGAGCAGCCTGGGAAGCACCCAGACCAACGGCGCACGACCCTGAGCTGCCGGCATCCCCAGACGGGGGAATCTCTAATTGAGATCAGCACAGATCCAGGAGAAATGAGAATTGACAGCAGCTGGTAGTGCCAGCCTCTAAATACAAGGTGATGGGAAGTACATACTATAAACACAATGCTAGCTCCCCCTAGAAAAGGCCTTCTGGAGTCTAGATCAGAAGCAGTGCTTGGAAGCCATAACAGGCAATGACATAAGCAGGAGCCATTTTTTAAAAAGAGCCGACACTGAATTGTTTGGAGTAAAAGGCTCATAAGTGCACATCAGGAGAGGAGGAGGAGTAAGAGAAAAGAAAAAATACGTATCCAGAAGAAAATCACATACATGTATTCATAGTGTATTTGGGGTGCTCTTTAAGAAGAGAAAACAAACACCCACCAACTGATGAAAAGAATAATAAAAATATGCTATATCTACAAAGTGGAACATTACTCAGCTGATAAAAAAATACTGACACATCTACACTGCAGATGAACCTTGAAAATGTGACAGGAGAGAGTGGGGCTGCAGGCAGTGAGTGATACAGGCCCTCCCCCAACCCAGAAATGCAGAACTTACTGAAAGCAAGACGAATGGAAAGTCTACAGAAACAGCAGCTAGCCATAACTCAGGACAGCCGATGCTGACCACACCCCAGGACTCTTGGTGGACGAATATTCGTTCAGATACAATAGGGTGAAAGATCGCACGGGTGGGGGGCCTCGACATCTGCTCAAAGGTGGGTGGAAGACATGAGGCTGGAGAGCACGATGACGCCCTTCACAACCAAGCTGACTAGCATAGGGCAGCCCCTCACCAGCTCATCAGCAAAAGTCCCTCGCCAGAGAACCAGGCAAGCCCACATTTCCAGGGCCCCTTCTGGCCAGTGGGCGCTTTGTCCCTCTTCCTACACCTTCTCCCCTTCCTTCGCCTTCTGTATTTCTCCCAGTAAAGCGTCCTCTTCACAACTGCCTCACTTCACACACGACTTGTTCCTCAGCTTCACAGAGACACAAACCTGGCACAGAACCCCAACAGAACTGGGACCAGGTAGCAGAACTTTGTGCATGAAGCCAGTCTCGGAATGCCACACACTGCGTGATTCTGCATAGGGAAAGCCCAGAGTAGAAAATCCATAAATAAATCACTGGGACTTACACACAGGCTATAAAGACTGTGTTATAAACCCTGAGCACCTCTGCCTGACAGACACCCAGCCTGCAAAAGGATTTAACATCAGCCTCAATCTCCTCCTGTTTCAGTCTTGGGGCCCATCCTTTGGAAATTTGGGCAGGTGGGCTTGTTTCTCACAGCAGTCACCTCAAGAGTAACAATTCACATGACCTGTGGTGACTGGAAGGGCTCGGGCATTCTACTGATTATCATTGCCCTAGTTTAGAGAAGCAGGAACAGGTGCTCCCAGAGCAGTTCCTGGGTCCTGAGGGTGGGCTCGCCTCCACAGAAGGCCAAAGACCCAGGAGATGGCTGACTCAACACATCATGTCTGCATAAGCTAGCAACATGCTTCTGTTAGTTCTTTGGCCCTCATCACTTCACAGGTAAAGAAAACAAGTTTCAGGAAGAGGTAAGTCCTCACATTAGAAGGAACAACCAGCTGTTCTAACATCAACGACTGACTAGGAGGGTATCTGAATTTCTCCTGAACATTTCGTGGCTACCGTTCCTCACCTCAGTCAGTTCTTTCACAGGCAAGGGCATCAGGGGGCTTATGGGACAAGCAGAGTATGTAAACCTATCAAAGAACTCAAATCCTTTACAAACTTCATCCAAAAGGAAATGGTCCATACACTGCCTAGTGTACCGCGATTGTGCACGTAAACTGTACCCATCATACACAATGAAAATCAGCTAAGAACAAAACAAAATAAAATAAATAAGCTAACAACAAAATCCCTGAAGGTGGGACTTGTGGTACAGGCCTGGAATCCCAGCACTCAGAGGCAAAGGAGGGTGGATCCCAAGCCAATCCCAGGTGAGGCAACTTATTGCCACAGCAAGAATTTGTCTCAGTATCCAACCTAAAGAAAGGACTGGAACGTAGCTTAGCGCTAGGTCATGGGTTGGCTCGCTAGCATCAAAACAAAGCAAAACAAAATGCCCTGAATTTTTAACAGGATGGCAGACACAGATCTAGCAGCCAGACGTTAAAAGGAAAAATGTCCCCAAGGGTGTGTAGCAATTGTTTCTTGAGGTAGGGTCTCAGTCTGTAGTTCAGGCTGGTCCTGAACTCTCCTGTGTACCCTAGGCTGGTGTCAAGTGTAAAACAGTTCTCCTGCCTCAGCCTCCCAAGTGCTGGGATTACAAGCATGTACAACTGTGCCCAACTTTTGTGATACTAAGGAATCAAACCCAGGGCCTTGTGTCTGTGAGACAAGCGCTTTGACCGTTGAACTCGGCAATTGGTATGCCTCCTCTCACCAGGGTCATCCCAGGCCCTTCCTTCTATCTCCAGGGGGCTCAACTGCCTTTACCTCATGCCAGCACCACCCCTAGTCAATACCCCCCTGAACTGCTCCAAAAATAACCGCAAACCTAGAATTTCTGCTGCTCTTCTTACTCCTTGGGGCAGATGTCGCCTTAGGAAAGCCCCCCTCCCCTCCCTGACCTGCCCACACCTGAGTCCCATGGTCTCCCTGGAGCTCAGGGACCCCTTGCAAGTTAATTGACCTGACATTGTCAGGCCAGGTTTGTGCCTCCAAGTCTTTGCTTCTGAGCTCTTGGTCGTTTTTTTCGAAGGAATTCAGGGTGTTTATAATGCTACATATATTTAAGGCACAAAGATACCTTGTTCTGCCTTTTTGGATAAATGTCTCTTAGTTTATGAAATCATTGTAGTATTTTTGTAAATGAAGATACTAAAACAAACAAAAAGCTTGACGGTCCTATTAAGATGAAAAATTAGTTTTAAATTTTTGAGTTCCAGCCACGTTCGAGGTGTGGGCAGGTACTCGTTCCCTCAGGAGTCAGGCATCCTGCGACCCCAGGGGGGATGGCACCTGTGCATGTGTCCTGTCAATTCGAAGGCCGGCCCAGGGCTGAGGGAGGCTAGCTGTGGGTGGCTGGAGTGGGGGCAAGCCAGAATCCAGGGCAGTACCTGAGTTACCCCTGGCACTGTTTAAATGATTTCTCTGAATGGTATTGGCCGCTTTGATTTTTTTCTTCTCTAGTTTTAAGCATGTGTTCATTTTAATGGGCTTGGCGTGATCAGCCTGCCTCAGCCTCCTGAGTGCTAGGCCATGCACCACCACCCCGAGTTTATGGGTGCTGGGGAATTTAACACAGAGCTTTGTGCTTGCTAGGCAAGAGCTTTGGCCTCTGAGCTGCAGCCCAAGCTCACAGCATGATATTTCAAAGAAGGCATACACCATACACTGGCTGCATCCTGGTGCCATTCCTCACCACACCCTCTAGTACCATCTGTGTAGCATTTAGGGGACTTTTTCCAGTAGAGGTGTTACCTGAGAGCTCAGACCAGGGTCCTTGCTCTGTTGAAGAACGAACACCAGACAAAGTGACAGTTGGGCAGTACAAAGTGACTTCGCTGGGAGAGGAAAGGTGAAGGGGCCCAGGAGCGGGGCCCAGGAGCTCCCGCAGCGGGGCGGGCCAGAGCCCAACTCATCAGCAGTTAGGAGATGACGCGTATTTATTTCCTTAGACCTATTTGGCCTTTACGGATTGGCACACATTTAAAATAAAAGGTAGCTCACGCTTAGGATCAGATTCGAGGGCCCAAGGTAAGACCCCCAAACTGCTGTGCGTGGAGCCTATGGAGCCTAGAAGAAGAGCCGAGTTGGCGGCTGCAGCCCTCGGGCCCTACCTAGCTCTAAGGTCCCGTTGCTCCGCACTCCATGCCCTCCTTCCTGGTTTTCTCAATTGCCATGGTCCTGCTTTTTGACCCTCGACTCAGCAACCTCAAGTGCTCTAAACCTACCTAGCAAAAATTAGCCTATGCCTGCTTAACAAAATCTGCCTAAAACATATCGAGAACCAATGCATGATTTGCCGGGATTACTGGAACATCAACACAGCCTCCACACGCTGTTTCCCACTGGGCTTAGCGTGTCACCGTCGGAGGACTGGGGAAGGAAGAGCTTCAAAAACCATTAATCTGAAGATTAGGCAAAATGCACACCAGGTCTCTGACACAGGCCTGTAATTCCAACACTGTGGGAGCCTGAGGCAGAAGGGTCGCTAGCTAGAGCCCAGGCTGGGCAATTTAACAAGACCCCATCTCAAAATGAACATTAAAAACAACGGGCTGAGAATGCAGCTCGGTGCAAAGGCCAGGGTTTCCATCCACACTGTCACAGTGCAGCACAGTATTGTACAGTATGAGTCCCACAATACAGTGGAAAACACAGGCAGGTGAAGGGCCTCCCGGGAGTCCTGGAGCTTGGCTGAGGCCGGGAAGGCCTGGGCACAGCTGGTCCCAGCTGGTCCCTCCGGCAGAGCAGCACCGCGCAGAACCTCTAGGATATCAGAGGCAGGTCCCGCAAAAAGTCCCTAATGGGTGGTCACTTCCCAGCCGTGGTGGGGGGGGGGGGGGGGGACTTCGTTGGTACTTCTAGACCCCAACGAGGAGGGATCCACCTGGGGCCATCCTCGCCATTGTCCTGCGGCTCTGTCCCGTCCCCTTCCCGCCTCCCCACCCCGTCCTTCCCCCCACCTTCTCTGCAAGTTCATCCATCCCGCGTTCTCATTCAGGCCCGGCCTACGGCCCCTAAAGCAGGAGGTGGGGGGCAACAGTGTTGGCTGGCACAGCGCCCTTGGGCCACCTCGCCGCTCTGGCTGTTACCGCCGCTCCCGAAGGGATGGACCCTGGCGTTCCAGATTGTGACCTCTGGCCCTCCGGCGCCGCACAGCGCGCGCTCCAGGCTGCGTCCTTGCCGGCCTGACCCCGCCCGCGGCCCGCCATGTCGCCTCGGACAGACCCGCAGGCCCGGCCTGGCCCTTAGTTGTGAGCCCCGCGGGCCCGGGCGTCCCGTCGCTCTGCTGGCGGGAGGGCGAACCGGCGGCAAGCAAGCTCACAAGTGGAAGGGAAAATGCCCAGGGTGGGTTTTTGCCCAGGCCAGATCCAGGCTCCCAGGGGACCTAAGGTCTCCCCTTAGAGGACAGACTCACTGGGACCCGGAAACGGAAGTAGCTTCCTCGGATCCTAGGGCGGCAGGCCCGGGATGGCATCATGTGTCTCCCCTTTCCTCCCAGGCCTTTCCCAGGTGAGCTCTTGCCTCTAAGCAGTTGAGCCCTGTCTAATTGATATTTAGGAAATTCTGCAATTAAGTTTTCCCTACCTCACGCTGCCTGTTCTAACTGTACTTTTGGGCCTTGCCTCGGGTCTGGGGGTCGACCCAGGGGCCTTCACTCTGAGCCACATCGACAGAAGGCATTCTATGCTTTTGAGACAGGAACTCCCCAAATCATGAAGTTGCCCTAGCTGGGCTCAAGCTTAGCATCTTCCTGTCTCAGCCTCTCAGAATGCCCTAGGACAGAGGTGTGTCGCCAAGCCCCTTTGTTTCTTTATCTTTGTTTTTGCTTTTTTGTTGCAGTTGATCTTCCTCGCCCTTACTTTTTAGAAACTCTTCTCCCCACCATTCCTGAAATACATCACAAGAAAAACCTAAATCTGGTCTTAATGGCATTTGATCTTTCCTGTGATTTCTTACTTCACCACTGCCGGCCCACTTGCTGCTACTCAGTGTGCGGGGCTGCTGTTGCTTTCACACTCGCCCTGGCCTTCTCTGCTCGTGCCCTTGACAAATGACCCCATGCCCCACTGCCCTGGTCTGGAGACCTCTGAGATGCTGTGGTAAAGATGCTGTCAGCACAGTCTCCCCACCCTCCCTGGCCTTATGCCTGGTGCCAGCTCCCCCAGGACATTACCCCTTTAAGAGCCAGACCTCCTGCTGACTGCTGTACCCAGCTGTAGGGCAGAGCCACATCCCAGCCTACAGATAGCTAAAGGCCTTTTTTGGGGGTGGGGGGAGGGTAGGATCTTAAAATGCTGCTTCCCACCACCATAATTTTTCTCACTTTCCCAAGCCTGTCTCCATGGTCCTGTGGTTTCCAGTGTCTGATTTCTCTTCCTTAGCGCACTGAGCTCATTTTGTAACACGGAACAGTTCATCCAGATCTGTTGGGTCTGAACCTCACAAACGGGAAGGATAATAATACCAATTACTCAGCCGTGAATGTCAGATTTACAGGTAAAAGCCAGGCCACATGGCTGCTGCAGGTGCTACTGGAAGAAGCCTCCAGCTGCCAAGGCTCCTGCCCCAAAAGCTGCTGCCAGAAGGAAGATGCCAGCACCCGGCCCAACTTCAAGGCATCTGGCAAGAATGCCTAAGAGAGCCAGGCCTGGGGCATAGCTCTGTAACCCAGCACTCTAGGGCTGAGGCAGGATTGCAAGTTGACGTGCAGCCTATACAATTAAGCAGGACTGTGTCTCAAACCCAAAAATAAAAAATAGGCTGGGAATGTAACTCAGTGCAAAGGCCCCACATTTGATTTTCTCACCATAAAAAAAGAAAAGAGGAATAAATGTTAGCCAACTGAAAAAAAAAAAATAATAAATGGAGCCAGGTACAGGGGCACACACTGAAATCCCAACTACTTGGGAGGCTGAAGCAGGAGGATCACTATTCAAAGCTAGCCTGGGTAAAATAGAACCTTGTCACAAAATAAGAAAGTGCAGGAGATGTAGTGGGTCAGCAGCAGAGGGCTGGCCTGACGTGAGGGCCCGGGGCCTCAAGTTCTGCAAAGGTTAAAAAAAAAAAAAAACCGGAAGGATTTTACTGAAAGTTAAGTGAACCTTTAAAATTAAACTTCAGGCTGTGTTTAAATAATTTTTACATGTATTATCAGTTATTTATACTTCCTCATAATTTCCAGCACCTCTTCCTGACTTTAATTTTCCTCTGCTCGTCATGCTCAACCATTATCACGTGTTTTTTATATATCCTTTGATTTGTAGGTGTTCCTCCAAAACATTTAGAAATTGCTGTCTGCATTGTTGATTACAGAGCCTGTTGCAGTCTAAACATGTCATTAATTTTGTGATGCCAGTAATTCTAGGTTTTCTTCTCATTCATGTGGTTTGTGCGTGTGTGTGTTTCTAAAGATGGAACCCAGGGCTTTCACGGTGAGCTACATTTCCATCATTTTTAGATTTTTAAAAAGTTTTTGTTTCACTAAATTACTAATTCATTTAGTCTGGACTGGACCTTGTGGCTCTCCTGCCTCAGAGTCCTCGAGTGCCAGGACTGCAGGCATGTGCCTCTACAGCCCCTTATATTTTGTTGTTTTATGAAAATATTTGATTTATCAACAACTTATTCTAATATAATTTTACAATATAAATTATCCTACTTTTTAAGAAATGATAACAAATGACTCTTGAATTTCATGCCGTCTTCAATGTTGGAACAGAAACCTGAATCGTGTAATTCCCATTTGTATGTGAGCCTTTTCCTGCAGGCCGTGTTTCATACTTTTGCTCTTTCAAGATGAAGTGAGAATTTAGCCCTTGCCAGCCACCATTCTAAATCCTTATGTTTGCCCAACTACCGTCATCACTAGCACTACCGGTGGGTTAATGTTAGTTATTACATTAGTTAGTGCATGTTTATCAAGAACCAACTCTATTCTCCAGCACTGTTCTGTGTCCAGTGACACACAAGTGGGGAAAAAATGGTGGGTAATGAGGGGTAGCATACCATGCTAGTGTGGTAGGTGGCAACAGGACCCTCACTGAGTTGGGCCTAGGGGCATGGGCCAGGAGTCCCAGCACTGTGGGAGGCTGAGGCAGGAGGATCGCAAGTTCTAGCTCAGGCTGGGCAAGTTGGCAACTTAGCAAGACCCTGTGTCTACATCAAAATTTTAAAAATGGGCTGGTGATACAGGTCCATGGGAAGGTCGTGGACTCCAGCCCCAGTACCATAGGGGAAGCAAACAAACACAGAACCAGGATCCCCGAACTCAATGCTGTGTATCTGAGTATAGCCAGCATGGGAAAAAGAAAAGGAGGAGCCCGTCTCCAAAAGACACTGCTAGGTAGGGGACCTAAAAGAGCCTCACGGGGTGGGGGTGGGGGGGCAGAACATGGTGGGGGTGGCGACCCAGGAGTCAACCCTGAGCGAAGCAAGGAGATGAACCATCTTGTACCAGGAAGAAAGCTGCTGCGGCAGGGACGGAGAGTCCTGGGCTGGTGCAGGAACACTTTGGTGAGGAAGTTCCTGGGGTGGAGGCGGGCCAGACAGGCAGCCAGACCTGAGTAGGGCAAGAGGCCAGTAAGATCTGAGAGGCTGATGAGGGATCTAGACAGTGAGGCCCAGGGCCCCAAAGGCAGGGCTGGACTGCTTGCTGAGAGTCACTTCGTCTCCGCACCTGGGCAGGGTAAGAAGGACACAGGACTTGGCTGCCATAATGTGGGAGGCGGTGACTGCTTGGGCCAGGGTAGGAGTCAAGAAAGGCTGGGATGTGGTTTGGACCTGACACGGGAACACAGCAGTGCCTCAGGGATGGGCTTTCCTTGAGGAGAGGGAGGTGGAGCTGTCATGGATTGAACTGGGAAGGCTGCAGGACTGCGTGCGCTTTTAAAAATTTTAATGTTTAAAAATGTACTCATTTAGTTGGTGGTCCAGGACCTTCACCCAGGGTTGCATTCCCGGCCCATTTTTGATTTTTAATTTTGAGGTATGATCTTGCTAAGTTGCCCAGACTGAGCTAGGACTTACGATCCTCCTGCCTCAGCCTTCCAGAATTCTGTTCATTTCTGTGAAGCTGAATAGGCCCATTACACACTCAGGTAGGGAGGTATAACTGGCTATGCACGTGTGTTGGGGGAACCTCTAAGTCGCTGGCCTATGCAAGTCACAGGAGAGGCAGGGTTTGCCTGGGGATGGGGAAAGGTGAAGAACCTGCTCGCAACCCAGACGCAAACCCCGCACGAGAATAGAGAGACAGGCGCATTGGACCCAGTGCCTGAATAAGCAGCGCCCATGGGCTCCCAGGGGGACGAGCTGCAAGGGGAGGTGGAGGTAGGAGAATACATACATGCAGGGAGTGGGGCTGCCTACAGGGGAGGCTGGGAAGAGACTGAGTTGAGGGCAGAGCTGAAGGGGGCTGGTGGGAGCCAGGGACCAGCAGGCACCTGTGGGTCCCCTGTATGGGAAAGAGATGTGGGTCGCCCTCACTGCAGTAATGCCACCCCTAGGGCCCTTCCAGCTGCACCCCATCCCTGGTGGCTGCACTGACCTGACGCCCTGAGGAGCTATACAGCAGCTTTGGGGTCTCAAGGAAGTGCCCCCCATTTCAGTCTTTCCTGCTGGGCCTGTCTCCGATCACCTAGAGGTTTTGCCTGTGCCTTTTCCCTGGGAACCAGCCTCCGTGCCCTGAACTTGGTCTCAGCCTCTCCCGACTCCTAGGAAACCCTTTTCCAGGCTGTGGAGGTTTTGTTTGTACTGTACTGTATCGTACGCTGCATTGCATTGTGTTTGGTGGTACTGGGAATGGAACCAAGGCCTTTGCACTGAGCTATATCCTCAGCCCCCAAACCCCACATTGTTTAGTTTTCAGTTTGAGACAAGGTCTTAATAAATTGCCCAGGCGGGCTCTAAGGTGTGGTCCTCCTGCCTCAGGCTTCCAGAGTGCTGGGATTATAGGCCTGGGTCAAGGACCTGGCACGCATTTTGTTTAATCCTCAGATTCGTCATTTCTCAAGTTCTCTTTATCCCATTCCACTGAAGGTGACACTCTTTATGCCCCATGGGAAGGCAGAGCGTATGGAAGCCACATAGATGCCCCAGGAGTTCCAGCAAATCATGTATTTGTTACTGGAAAAAGTCACCTAAATATCACATAGAGATCACTAGGGGTGTGGCCGGGGAGGGTGGTACAGATGGGCTACAATTAATCAGGTCACAGTGTGCTCTTGTGTTGAAATTTCATGTTGACTCCATTAAGGGTAGGTACACACTATTAATCAAGAGGGCGAGAAATCAAAGCAGTAAGCTTTCAGAGAAGCCATCATCCAGTTCCAGCTATGACTCATGTACTGTCCTGGGCTTGTTCCTACTCCAGCCACCCACAGTGCACCTCCACCTCCAAATTGGCAGGCCACACGCATAGGTTCCTGGAGTCACAGGACATCTGACTCCTGAGGGAAAGAGGTTTTTTGTAGACTGAGCAGCCAAAAAGGAATCAGGACCCACTTCTCTGACTTGGCTGGAACTCAGGCTTCCTATTCTACAGCAGCAGAAAGCTACACATTTGGGCAGCAGTGAGAATTTGATCCCTTATGCAGGCTTCCTTGACCTCTGAGTTAGGGCTCTGTGTTAAGCAACAGGCCCTCAGAGGTAATTCTTGAGCAGTTGAATGTCTGTGACCAGCTTCCCAGAGATTATTCCAGGCTGTGGATTAACAGAGGCTTGAGCCTCTAAAGTAAATGTGTGTTATGGTTTGGATCTTGAGTGTCCTCCAAAGTCTCATGTATTTGGAGCTGTGTGTTATTGGAAGGTAAGCATGGCTGGAAAGGACAGATGCTTTAAGTTTGACCTGGAAAGATTGTGTCAATTTATTTAGTTTAGGGGTTGCCCACAGCAGAGCTTTCAGGTATGTGTTGTTGACTTGTGGGCTAGGAAATGAGGGAACTGTTCTCCTTCCTGTCACTAGACCTGGCCTTGGAATACTGGGATTTAGGAGGTGCCAAGTCCCAGGAACCAATTTTCCCTGTTCAGCAAGCCACCTTCCTCCTCCCTACCCTCTCGTGAGCAAGCCTTTCTCAGTTCCCAGATCCTTCCCTCTCCCTTCCTTCCTTTACTCCAACATGCCTGACCCCTGTTCTGTCCTATCTGTTTAGCATGGGGACCTACCTGGTTGCAGTTGAGTCTTTCCTGTGCCTGTCTTCAGCCTTATCAGTGATGGCTCAGCCCAGCCGTGTTGGCTTACCCAGGTATGTCTCAAAAGGAAAGACTATGTGGGCTTCTCTGTCCCCAGAAGGGATGCTTAGGGCCACCGAGGGTAGGTCTTTGTCCGTGGCCCAGCCTTTGACCCAAGGACTGCAGGTAACTCCTTTGTCCTTGCAGGATTGATCAAACTCAGCTTTCACCTTCCTCCATGAAAAATCGCAAGATAGGGCTGAGAGTGGAGGGCTCCAACTTCACACTGGACGGCTCTCCATTCCTGATCATAGCGGGCACCATGCACTACTTCCGGGTGCCCCAGAAGTACTGGAGGGACCGCCTGCTGAAGATGAAGGCCTGTGGCTTCAACACCCTCACCACGTGAGTGCTGGGCCCTCTGGTGGTCATCGCACAGGAGTGTCATCTGAGGTTCTAGCTCCAGGACTGTCCTGGACCAGTGTGAGGGTTGAACTGTTTGGTACTTTTGGTGTTTGTCTTAGGAAGTCTCCACTTGAAGACCTGAAGTTCTCCTGTCAGTGGAGTAAACTAGTGTTTATTGCTCTGCAAGACCTCTGTGTAAACCTGGCCACCAAGGCCAGGACACAGCCCTGATATTTGGAGGTAGCAGAAGTCAGCTGGCAATAGCTGTCAAGGTCCCTAACCCCACAGGCCCTGGTCAGTGGGCCTTGGGCCTCAGGCCTCCTCAGATGTCCTCACTGGCCACAGGAGTCAGGGATGCATTGGTGACTGCAAGGATCTGACCCTGCCTCTGAAGGTGCATCTCACCGAGACCCAGGCCAGCAAATACTCCATCACCCCCATCCCACAGCCAAGATGGAAGAAGGTCATCTATTCCTGTCCCTTTTAGGCTTGACACTCTACATTTTCCTCTCAATGGCTTAATGACTTTAGAATGCATGTTTAGGAAATAAATATCTTGAGTTTAACTTAGCAAGTGATGAGGCACAGTATTTTAAGCCATTTCCCTTTAAATTGTCATAATACCATTTACACATTATTTTCTCTTTTTCCTCTCAGTATTTGGTTGCATTTGCATAGCAGTGATTCACAGACATCATCATTATTATTATTATTATTATTATTATTATTATTATTATTATTTTAGACAAGGTATCACTCTGTAGACCAGGCTGGTTCTGAACTCACTACGGAGCCCAGGCTGGCCTTGGACTCAGGACAATCCACCTATCTTAGTTTGCATGGTGCTGGGGAATTGAATTTGGGTACTTCGCACTTGCTAGGCCAGCGCTTTAACCGCTGAGCTATTCCACCAGCTCCACATTGAAATTTTTTAAACTAATAAAATTTTGAAAATAGTTTTTACTCCAAGTAGGACTGTAAACTTTGTTTTAATATTTTCACTTAGAAAAATATGGCAGTGATTTCATAAGCTAAGAGACATTTATCCAAAAAGGTAGAAGAGCACTAAGGTAGAACAAAGGTATCTTTAGCTTTAAGTAAGTTTAACATTATAAACAAACTGTATTCCTCTGGAAAACTGGCTACCAGCTCAGAAGCAAAGGCTCAGAGGCTCAAACCAGGCCTGACAAAGTCAGGTCTATAGACTTGCATGGGGGCCTTGAGCTCCAGGGAAACTGGACATCAGGCATCAGCACCCTGAGGAGAATCTTTGGTAAGGCGAGGGTGTGCCAGGGATTCTGGGGAGAGTAGGAAGAACAGGGAGATGTTGTGGATTCATGGCTGTTTCTAAGGCAGTATTAGAAGGGTTGGATATTGACAAGGAACAGGTACAGGCACGAGACAAGGGCAAGGGAACAACTGAATCTCACTGTAAAAAGACAGTGGACCAGAAGGCTGGAGTGCCCCTGGTGAGAAGCAACTGTCCCCAGAGAGAAGGGGGCCATGGGATTTTACAGTTGTTGTACAACCTTGGGGGACACACTTCCTATTAACTATCTGCCTCCCTGCCTGAAAATTCAGGGCTGGTTTTCTTTTCCTACTCCAAACTGGTTTCTATTCTTCATTTTGTACAAGTTTTTAAATTATTAAAATATTCCCCCTGTGAATTCACTAAACCTTCATCTCAGGATCAGAGGGTCATAGTCAGTGTCTGAGGGCACATAGCAGCTTCTAATTCCAGTCTTTTGTTGCTCACCCTGTATTATCTGTTAATTCTTGTACCATCATAAAAGTTGTGATTATTGCATCTTTATGTTTTACTTATTTTTGCTACTCCCATTTTCCAAATATAATATGTAGTGTCCTGTTTTACACTCTAGTTTCTAATAAGCTGGTTTCCTGTGTTGGCTTTTAGTGGCTTACAAATTGTTGTCTTTGCCATAACTAAAAATTTTGCATTCTTTCAGGATTATGATGTGGGTTTTTATTCATCTCTTAGCTGGAGAGTTTTTTCTTTACTGTCTGCTCAAGAGTTCGTAACATGCATCTTTGATTTATCTAGAGGAACACCCCCTTGTAATTCCACCTTGAGTGTTTCTGAACCTTTAATGCAAAAAAACCTAGGAAACTATAGTTATTTCTGTGCTGGTGAATAACCTATTGTTTCTAAGTATTTTTGTTCTGAATAACAAGACATGATTATTATGCTTTGGAATTTTTTTTCTTTTTATCCCCACTATTTTTATTAATACACATATGCAATACATAATGTTTAACATGAACTTGAGTATTTTGTGCACATATATATCATATCAATGTTACAGTCTCTTCCCATTTTTGAACCTCCCACACCCTCCCCATTCCTACCCCCCAGCTCTGGCTATCACATCATGTGGTTCTATAGAATACCTGTATTCTGGGTTTCCCAAGTCAGAGAGACTATACAGTACTTAACATATTTAATCTTCCACAACAGAATAATTTCACTTAAATCACCACTCTTTAGCTCAGCTTCCTGTTCCTCGAATGGGTCGCAGTGGTCAAATCTTGATACCTCTTCTCTGAGTCCAGCAGATCCTTTTATTGGGATATTTAACTAAAGGTCTTTTCTTCCCGCCGTATTTTGCTATATCTTTGTTGAGATTCTTAAACCTGGCCTCACCCACCAGCCCACATAAGAAAAGAAATACAACCATGTAATTCATAAGGCTAGTAAATATGAGAAAAAAAGAAGAAAGTTAAATTTCAAATGTCTTAGCTGAGTACTGGAAGGTACATGCTTGTACATTCAAAGGGTTATCTTTACATCAATCAGTTTTCTTAGGATAAACTTACATCAAAGATCTAATGAGTGAATTGATAAAATAAATAAACTTACAACTATATCGTGCTGCTACATTAAATAAACTTAAATCTATATCACATAAGTATACAATAAAGTAACATATGAAGGCAAATTTAGTTATTTCAGAATTTTTCAACTGTCATTACTTATTTATTCCCATTTCACTGATTAGTAACATTTTACTAGGTTTGGTTTATAATTTTATCTACCTATCCATCCATATATTCATGCATACATATTTTTAAAGATTTTATGTCACTTCCCCATGTTGTATGTAATTATCCGTTTTGCACACTACTGTACTATTACTAATAATAATGATGTGGGGAGATTTCACAGATTTTATAGAACAGCTGGTTCTGTTTTAGATGTCAATCAAATGATTTAAATACCAATCTATTTTCATTACATTTTCTCTTTAGATGTTTCCTTTCCTCCAAGTTATTTCGGTGCTTCTTTCTGCCTCTCTCAAGACAATAAACTCACACTCAACATCAAAAAAGTGAATTGCTACATTAGACAAGCTTAAGACTTTATCAATGTGCTACATTAAATGGACTTAAATCTGTATGACATAAGTATACTACAGTTAAAGCAATTGATATATAGGTATACTTAGTTATTTCAGATTTCTTTTAACTTTCATATATTGTTTACTCACATTTCACCAGTTATTAAAATTTTGCCTGATTTGGTTTATCCTTTTACCTATCTATTCATCCCTAATTTTGTGCATGCATATTTTTAAAGATTTCATACCAATTTGTTGATGATGTCATGGCAAGTCTCAGTGCTGGTTGAGGTCATTTGGTGTTCTATAAACTGCTTGTATCTGGAAGTTAATTTCTTTTCCTAGATTAGGGAAATTTTCTTGCACTATTGCCATGAATAAATTTTTTATACATTTGGTGCTATTTTCTGCTCTTTCTCTCACACCCAAAATTCTGAGATTGGTTCTCTTCAAATCATCCATTAGCTGTTGTATCCAGCTACTTTGCTCATTTCTAACTTTGGAGTCATGCCTAATTACACCATTTGTTTCCTCAGTCTTGTTTTCCCGGTATCTGAGTTGTCTGTCCCTGTTGTTACATATAGTTTTCATGCTCTCAGTTTCATCTAGATTTCTTTTTAGATTTTCCACTTCTCTACTAAAGTGTTCCTTCATATCTTGTATTTCTTTCAATTTCAGCCAAATTTTTATTTGTGCCTTCAGTATACTCAGTGAGCTTTGTCTCCACCAGTACCATTATTTGCTTAGTAAGATCCTCTTTAAGCCTGCTAACCAATACTTGCATTTCTTTGAGATATCTTGTTTGAACCGGTTGTTTGACTCGTTTATTTGCTTTTTGACTTCCTTCCCTATGAGTTGCACTATTTCAGGGCCCATGCCACTAGTGTCTGGGGTCTCAGTCATGTCTGTGCGTGCCCTGTTGCCCTGACTTCTTCCCATGTTGCTGGTGTTGAGTGATTTCAGTTTAGAGGCTTAGCTGAGAGGTTTCTTTAAATGGTTATGACTGTGTGTGGTGGGGAGCCGCAATTCTTGGTTCTGTGCTGAGGGTAGGTAGTGAGGGGGGACCTGAGAGTCAGACGGCTTCTGAGGTGTCTTGTTCACCCTGTGCCCTACAGCAAAGCTCTCCCGCCTGTCCTGGCATCCCTCCCCCAGGGCGGGGCTCTCCACCCTCAGAGGTGCCACCACTACACTGAGCCGTTCAGGGGATCAGCAGCCTTATTTCCCCCTCTTTTCTCCTCTCTCTGCCTCTTGTGCAAGTTCCTTCCCAAGCATTGTTTAATGGTGACCCTAAAAGCCCTGATGTGCTCTCCTGATCTTTCTTTTACTCTAATGGGTTCAGTCTCAGGCTTTTGGGGGGTTTTTTCTTCTTTTTCAGATGACTCCTGCTTACGTCATTTCCTGTTATGGCTGCCAAGCACTGATTCTGGTCTGGGCTCCGGGGGGCCTTTTCTAGGGGGAGCACACATTACGTTTATAGTATACACTACCCATGGGCTCGTTTTTCTGAGGCTGGGTCTGCCAGCTGCCAACAGTGCCCACTTCTCCTGCATTCGAGCTTACCTCAGATGGAGGTTCTGGCCTCCGGACTTTCCTCCGACTGTGGTCTGTGGATGTGGGCAGCTCAGGGCTGTGCTGAGTCGGCTGCTGTTTTCCTCCGCTTCCAATATGACTTCAGGATTTCTAACCTTCCAGCTGTCTCCTGTCGGTTGTTGGGGCACTCCTTCCTCTTATAGCTCCATCAGATATCCCGGGCTCCACTCGGGCTTTCCTCTGTCTGCAGCTGCCTGCAGCTCCAGCTGTTTGCAGCAGCATAGGGCGGCTTCCTGGGCTGCTGCGGTTTTTTGCCTTGGCTTTTGATGTTCCTTCAGAATTTCTGACCTTCCCTTGACTTCCTTTCTGTTGTTGTGGTGTTCCTTTCTGTCCTGGTTACATTGAACATGTACTTTATGACTAAATTCTTGACTCTTTAAGTGGGTCGGTGAGGCAACATTGTGCAGCTCTGTTACTCGGCTGCCATCTTGACCCAGAAGTCCTGGAATCATGTTTTTTCTGTATGAAGAACACACTTTTAAATTTTCTTTGCTATAGATTATGTTAAAATTTCTCTCAGCTTTTAGCAGAAGGTGCAACTCCACATTGTTCTGATTATTGTGGCCTTATGGTGTGTCTTCAGGTTGGATGGTGTCAGCCTTCCAGGTGTCCTTGCTCACATATGAGAAAGTGACTGCACAGGCTGGGTCTCCTTGCATCTGCTGTAGGACACACGGACACTGGGATGGATCCCTTGTGAAGAAGCATGCTCACTCGCCTTCTGTCAGCCAGGATCTTCAGGACCCTTCCTGGCGGTGGAATCGCTCATTGTGCGCTGGTCTGAGAGATTGCAGCCCGTGCCACAGTGCTGACTCGGCCTCCCCACACTGGCTGTTTAAAACGCCCGTCAGCTATGCCATCATGAAGGTTCCAAATAAAAAGAAACTTTAGGAGGTTGATGGTTTGTGGGAATAATTTGGAAGTCCAGAGAAAGCCAAGAAAATAGTCAAGCTGAAACACTGAGAAATTTCAGGGTGGAGGAGCCGAATCCCGGGGTCTCCGTCTTCCTGTTGCTGAAGAGCTAACGGAGGGGAATGCTGCGAAGGGATCGATCCATGGGGCCCCAGCCCCTCTCCATACAGATTTGAAATGTGGACATGACTATTCGGGCAACTCCTTATTAGATGACCTGAATAAAGAGGTAAACACCGTGCAGTGCAGAGAGTGGCACAGGTGGCATTTCCCTGAATTAGAAATTGTCCCATACATCGGACCCACCGCCAGTGTCTACACAAAGTTGGCAACAGGAAGAACTGTGCCTAGGTCACACTTTGTGACCTGCTTGGAGTAGTGAAGCCGGCGTCAAGCAGCCGCCGTGATCTCCGCCGGGCAAAGGTTTCTGAAGGACGTATTTGCAATGTTGTGCAGCCCCACACCCAAGGGATTGGTGTCTCCAGCTGTCTGAATGTCTGCAAAGTCCAGGGATGGCCCCTGTGCCCGGTGGTGCAGTCGCAGCGGGGGCACGGCTGCGGGCACACAGGTTCCCTGCTGAATTTGGCCACCATGCAGCTTCTGCGGCTCAGATCCCTGGAGCCCTCCACCTGCGCAGGACACCGCTGCGTCGGGTCTCCACTACCATGCTTCACTTACAGCCCAGACGAGGAGGCCTCAGCGCTAAGGAGAGGGTTTTGGATGCTGGCAGGCGAGACTGACCCTCGGTGAGAACTCAGCTCTGCAGCGGACAGGGAGAACAGAGCCAGGTTGGAGGCCAGAGAAGATAAAGGAGCCGGGCAGCGAAGGCGCCTGCAAGCGTGGAGTGAGGTCAAGACTTGCCACCCCCCTGCTGACGCTGCACTTCCAGCCTTTTCTAAAAAACGCAGAAGAGAGAGGCAGATGAAGAGGAGAAAGCCAAAAAAGCTAAGATTAAACCTAAGTGAAAGAGAAAGAGGAGGAAGGAGGAGGACACGTATCACAGAAGAACCACTTTTGAGGAAAGGGCGCTTGCCAGCACTGCAGCTCCTAGTCCAGAGGGAAAAAGGAAGACCCTGGGGACTAAGGCAGGTCATGTTCTGGTCACCAAGATGCATCTTGCTTAAGAACCAGCTGGGAACACACCAGACATGCTCTCTGAAATAATCGAGAGAAAATGGTATGAAAACATAATTAAGCAATGCAGCTCAGAGCTGTTGCGTCTTGACACCAACTCTGCTAACCTTATTGTGTCATCATTTCCTAGAAAGTATTTGATATGTAAATAAAACTGTTTCCTTCGATTAAAAAAAAGTGACTGACTTGAATGTTAAGCTTACATCCTACTACTTTTGCTATAATTGCCTGTAAGTTTCAGTTTTTGTTGATGTTGATTCGTTCAAATCATATGCATCGATAGTCAGATGATCCATGAATAAGTGAAGTTTTATTTCCTCCTTCCCAGGGTGCATACTTTTTGTTCCATATTTTTTGTCATATGATATTTATTGGGACTTCAATGACTAAGTGTGATGAGGACATTCTTGCCTTATTCCTGATCTCGGAGGAAAAGCTTCTAGGTTCTTATTAAGAATGGTGGGACTGCAGTTAGGTGTGGTGGTGCATGACTGTAATGCTAGCCCAAGGGAGGCCTTAATCCTCTTGGCTCGGCCTCCCTGAGTGCTGGCATTATAGGCCTGTGCCACTGGGCCCAGATATTTAACACTTTTTATAATTAATATTTTTAATAGTGTCAAGGAGGCTATGAAATTTAACACTTTTAATGTATAGGATAAATATATTCTAAATAAAGAATTCAATATTTCTGCTCATAAAAAGTATTAATACATACTTTGTTCTTAACAAAATGAGCTTATATTTTTTATATTTTTGTATTTATAAGAATAACATAATTTTCTTATGACATAATAATAAGCTAGGCCTGACGGTACAGAACTGTAATCCCAGCATTTTGAGAGGCTGAGGCAGGAGGATCACAAGTTCAAGACTAGTTTGGCTAATTTAACAAACCAGCAAGACCATATCTCAAAAAAAAAAAAAAAAAAATTTTCAGACAGCTCAGTGTGAAGGCCTTGGGTTCAAACTCCAACACTGAAAAAAAAAAAACCCTTGTATTATCATCTTCATATATTTTTCCATATGTAAATTGCACACCAACATTTTAGGCATTGCTAAATATGTTCTGTGCATCAGTCATTTTTTTGTACTGAAGATAGAATCACAGGTGCCCTACCAGTGAGTGACATCCATGGCCCTTTTTATATTTTATTCTGAGATAGGGTACTGCTAAGCTAAGGCTTGGCTTGAATGGTAATCCTCCTGCGTCAGCCTCCCAGATTGATAAGATTGCAAGTGTATATCACCAAACCCAGCTAGTCGCCAATTTTATTGACATCATTCACTCTCATTGGTACCTTAAGTCTTTATTACATGTTGGGCAGTGTCATGAGCATTATATGCATTTTACTCCCATCTAAAGTGAAAACTTCGTAGTGATACAGCTGAGATTCATTCAAGGTCTCCGAGTTCTTCTGCCTTCAGTCTTAAGTATTTGGCTCTCTATCTGAGTCAAAGGCCACTCGATGAATCTGGAATTGCCCCAGACTTGGGTTGTTTCCTGTT
Organism: Ctenodactylus gundi; assembly: GCA_004027205.1. Lineage (NCBI taxonomy): Eukaryota > Metazoa > Chordata > Mammalia > Rodentia > Ctenodactylidae > Ctenodactylus > Ctenodactylus gundi. The sequence goes on from PVKB01005337.1 coordinate 55,740, forward strand.
TTTGTCATGCTAAGCCATGCTAGTGTGTAACTGTGTCCATACACAATCAGGCACAAAGTCATATGTCAACTTCTTTAGGAAAACTGATACTTATGAAGCCAAAGAAGCATTTACAATGGAACAATGAGAATTTTTTTGCTTTGTTTTTTGAGACAGGGTCTTACTTTGTATTTCAGGCTGGTCCCAAACTCACTTTGTAGGCCAGGCTAGCCTTGAACTCAGGGCAATTCTCCTACCACAGCCTCCAAAGTGCTGGGATTACAGGCATGTGCCGCTATGCCCAGCTGTGTGGGGTACCAGGGAATTGAACTCCAGACCTTGCACTTGCAAGGCAAGTGCTTTAACTGCTATGCCATTCCTCCAGCCTAAAAATTTTAAATATCTCTTGACTTAAGAACTATGTAGGAAGTTTCAAACACCTATCTTACAAATCTTCTATTGTTATTTTCTATAGAATAATTACAAAATCTTATTTTATTCTTTCTATTAATGGGGCCTATATAGTTTCTATGATTTTAAGTTTGTTTTTGAGGTCTAGCATGCTAATATAAAATTATTTTTAATTTCTTTAATATGTGTTTTTATAGTCTAAAGTTCAGTAAACTCTGAAATTAAACTTTTTGCTTTCTACTGTTATGCATTATATTCTATCATTCTCATATCAAGGAAAGTTTTAAATTATAGAAAATAAAATTTTCTTATTTCATTAATTGTTTTAATAGGGAAATCTAAGAAACCAAAAAAATGTATTTGCTGAAATCGTCTTCTTGAAAAATACTGGATGTGGTTTGGCTCAGGGAAGAGCACTCAGCGTGCGCATGGCCTTGGGTTCGACAACCAGCACTGGAAGAAAAAAAAGCATAATATAGTTCTGCAAATTTAGTCATATTTTTTAGTTTCTGTTTTACAATTAATGCCTTTTTTGATATTATAGTTCTGTAGACTTAAATTTTGTATATGTTTTCATGACCATTATAAAAAGGAAGTTTAGGGCTAGAAGAATGGCTTAGCAGTTAAAGCACTTGCCTAACCAGCGTTAAGTCAAGCACTAAGTCCACGAGTGCAATTCCCCAGCACCATATAAGCCAGGTGTGGTGGCGCACATCTTTAATCCAAGGACTCAGAAGGCTGAGGCAAGAGGATTTCTGTGAGTCCACGGACATTATACACACACATCTTACCTGACATCCAGAATCATAGAAAAATACTGGCTGCTTGGATCTTTGCTGGGCATTTGAGATAGGAAAATTCCAATATATTACATACTACATACATAGAGTTTTGGCCAATGAAACCTTCAATTGGCTTCACAGCAGTGATAACCTACATACTCTCGTAAAACTGGAAGGGCTGGACTTTGTGACGCAGTGGGTTTATTGAGGCTACTTACAGTTGTCTGGGTGAGGGGTTACCTGCCAAAGCCTAGGCATGCATCTAAAGGAGCATTGTTGAGGGGTGCCATCTGGTCTATGGATGACTCAGGAGGTATCACGTTGCCTTCATAGATGACACCCTACAGAAAGTGCCTGCTGCCTTCCAAATTTGTCTGCCTCCTGGTCAGCTATGTGTCAGGTCGACTATAGCAAATGGATCTGGTATTTGTCTTTTCTTCCCGTTGCAGGCATATTCCCTGGAACCTCCATGAGCCGCTAAAAGGAATATTTCACTTTATTGGAAACCTGGATCTCATGTAAGCATGCATGCAGTTGTCACCTGATTCTGTGACGCAGATGTAGGTGTCTGGAAGTGGGTGTCTCAGGTGAAGACTCAGGAACCACATCAGTGCCTCCTTTGAGACAGACTAGGGAGCTCTGATAATTTTCTTTCCTCAGCTGAGGACCTCTCACAAAACATGTGTGTGATTTAAACTATTCAATTTAGAATTGTTCATCCCACCTTATACGGTGCTAATCTGTCATGAAGAGTATGCTCTCCCTAGTAAGAGGAGCAACTTGATGTTAGCTTACAGGGCTCTAAGACCGTATATAGACATGTATATATTTACTTGCTACTGGGCTGTAGACATGACCCTTGGTGCTGGAAATAGGAAAAATGTGTTGTGCTTTCTAGAATAAAGATTCTCTATAGAGACGGAGGCAAATACAACATGGTGAGGCCTCACAGCCCACAGTAGGGGGACAGATCAGGGACAACAGTGCTGAGTTAGAGCTGAGGTGAGTTTCACAGCTGACAAAGAGTTAACTACAAGGGGTGAGTGGTACTGTGGGGGGGGGGGGCATGAAGAGTGGGGCAAAGTCCGAGGTCAGAGAGTTCGGAGTGCATCACATGTCGGGTAAGGGAATGTAGGTGCTGTAACAGGTGAGCCACAAACTCTGCTAACAATAAAGCTCTACTTTTATTCAGGTAGACTCTAAAACAGGTACTCCAGATGAGCATACCTCTCTCCTCCAATAAATAATTAGAGGGGCACAGGGTCTTTCTGTCTCACACCTTTGTCATCTTGTACACACTATTTCTGGACCACCATGCCTGTCCATCTCAATCCAGGCAGACTGGGGAAGTACTGTGCCACTCAGCTATGCCCCACATCCCAGGAGTGTTTCTAAGAGGCAGGGTAATGGAGCAGTGAGAATTTAATTTCTGGAGGCTCTCTGCTGGAGTCTTGCTTTTAGTTCTCTCACTTACTAAAACCTGGCCTTGAGGAGCCTCTGACTGTTTCACTTTTTTTCTTACCTGTAAATTGTAATTTTTCTATCTGAAAAGTGGAGAAAGTATTGATACCTATCTCACATAATTATCTAAAAAGTAACACTGAAGTTGAGCTAGAGTGCTTGGTGAGGGTGCAACACAAATATTAATTCCTGCCATAGAATTATATATCCTGGGGATACTGTTATGAACGGTCTTCGGAGGAGAACTGGGAGAAGGCAAGACTGAAGGAAGGAAACCAGTCCTGCAGTAACTGTGATTCCGGGGTGCAGCAACCCGACAGGGACCCAGGGTGGTACAAAGGAGACGGGTTGTGGAAACGGTGTGGGACCATTCTGTACGAAGCGAACAGGACTTGGTGGCTGACATAGGGTAGAGCATGAGGGGGAACAAGGAGCAAGGGCAGCGCATATGTTACAGCCGTAGCCTGTTCGGCACGGCAGCCGGTCCACGGAGCAGAAAGGGCAGGACGAGAGTGGACTTGGCTGGGAAGGCTGGAGTTTGGCTCAGGATTTCTGGGTTTCACTTTGATGCCGTGCTTGCCAGCACCTTCACATCGCCCATTTCTTGCTGAGTGTTAGACTGTGAACTTTTGGGAGCCAGGCCAGGCATGCCACTCATCCTAACCTCGGAAACAAATAGGGAGAGAAACAGCAGCAGCCAGGTGTCTGCTTCCAGGGTGGCGTTACTGCACCGTCTTCCTTCCTAGGGCTTTCATATCCATGGCTTCAGACGTGGGGCTCTGGGTTATCGTGTGTCCGGGCCCCTACATCGGAAGCGACCTAGACCTCGGAGGCTTGCCCAGGTAAGTCAGCTCTGCAGGTGCTTCATGCAACGGTGCCTGACCCACAAGCACTTTCAGATGCAACCCAGAGTGAAGTGTTTTACTTTACTCTCCATATCCATTTTTATCTGTGTGATTTGTCCACTTGATGACATAGGAAACAAACATTAGAATGTAGGAATTAGCTGGGCCCAGTGGCCCAAGCTTGGATGCCAGCACTCTGGGACACAGGGGCAGGAGGATTATGAGTTTGAGCCCAGCCTGACCTACCTAGCGGCTTAATGTGAGATCCTGTCTCAAAATTTTAAAATAAATAAATAAATAAATAAATAAATATGACCTGGGTGTGTAGTTCAGTGTAAAGATTCTGGGCTCTATCTTCAGTACGTCCAAAAATTACATATGTATATAAGGGGTTATATATTTGTTATATTGTTTCATAAATCTCCGCTTTGTAATGCAGGTAGAGTAGGTGTGTAGAGTTTGTATTCTTTCTCAAATAATAACTAATGGCTATCACTTAAGAAATATGTTGGTATTTTTGTGGCAGTACAATTCACTTTGTCTCTGCTTCTCTGTCTCAGTCTCCTGGGATTGACCCCAAGGACACTTTACCACTGAACTATATCCCCAGACCTTTTTTTTTTTTTTAATTGAGACAGGGTCTCATTAAGTTGCCCAGGAAAGAATTAAATGTCATCATTTTTACCTTTTAAGCTGTGCAATCTTGTGTATCCATTGGTCTGCTGATGAGTATTTTGGTGTCTTCCACATTTTAGCTATTGTTAGTTGTGCTGCTAGGAACATGGGTATATGTGTATCTCTGTTATGTGTTGTTTTTTATTCTTTTGGGAAATTTTATATTTTGCACTTATACATATCAGTAAAATGGGAAAAAGAGAATGAAAACCAAAAAAAAAAAATTGTGCAATAATCTTATGGCATTGCCTTCAAAGTGCTGGTTCCAGAGCCCTTCCATCTCCCAAAGGGAAAAATGGAAGCCCGTGCCTGTCCTTGCCTGTTTTCTCCTCCCTCCAGCTATGGTGTCTCTAAGACTTGCCTCTTCAGGGCATTTCGTATAACTGGAATCCAGCAATTTACGGCTTTTGTACCTGACTTCTTTCACATAGCCTAGTGTTTGGGAGGTTCAAGCACAATGTAGCAGATACAAACAAGCCTTTCCTTTCTGTGGCTGAGTGGCCTGACGTGGTCTGCACGCGGTGGTTGGTGACCTCTGCTGTAGATCATCTCTATCCCAAAACCCACGCGCACTTTGAGGAAAGGTCGTGGCTGAAACACTAAGCTATTTGGTCTTAGCGCAGATTACTTTTTCTTGAAGCTGAATTAAACTCTCCCAATACCCTGTCCCCATGTGGCTACGTGGGTGGACTCTTTGTCCTCAACTCGGTTACTTCAGCATTTCTTCCTGCTCTCTCCCACCCTGAGTCTCATTCTTGCCTTTTCAATCCTAGCTGGCTGCTCAGGGATCCAAAAATGAAGCTTCGAACAACTTACAGGGGCTTCACGAAAGCAGTGAAGCTCTATTTCAATGAGCTGATTCCCAAGATAGAGTCACTCCAGGTAAAACTGCACCTCTGTGGCTAAGGGAAGTCAGTGCCACGCTGATTTTCTGGGTAAGGCTTTCCGCTTCCTGTAACTTCTGCTTAGAAGTAAAAAGTTCCTATGACAGCACATTAGCAACTCCTAATTCCAATTCCTTATCTAAGACTTCGGAGCTTATCTGCTCTGCTTTTATACCTTTTCTCTACTTATTGACGAAATGGACCAAGTTCTCAACCTCTGAGCTCTGTCTTTTTCCTGGCAGAGTCCTCAGAGCTGCAATGTGTAGAACTTTGTTTTGCCTTTTCCATCTTTGGTTCACTCTCTACATTACAACGAATGGGAAATTAGTGATTATCATGTCCTTATTCAGTTAAATGCTGCTTCATGCCAGTCCCTTACACATGTTGCACTATACAGGGAACCTTAGGTCAATAATTTTGTAGGAGCTGCAACTTATTTGATTCTAAGTATACCTCCTGGTGATAAAACCATGGTGTCATGCATAATGATTGTCTACAAGTAGAAGTGTTGTGCCGTTATATTTTTTAAATTGTTGAGAAGCATAAAAATGACTGTATCTAGATGGTGCTCAATTTAGGATGATTGGACTTAAGGTTTTTCAATTTTGCAGTGGTGCACAAGCTGTATCTTTGCAATGGTACTTTGGATTTTCCTCTTTGATCTTTTTTCAAGCTAATGACACGTGGCACGATGCTCTCTCATGATGCTGGGCGGCAGCAGTGGTCCAGCAGCTGCCAACCAGCTACGTGACCACAGGAAGAAACAACTGGTATCCTGGAGTGCTCTGTGCTGCAAGGCTCTGGTGTTTGGTAGGTTAGGTACACCAAATACATTTTGGAGTTAATCATGTGCTCAGCTGATGCTGGTTTTATTTGGATTTAACTCTGTGGTTAGTTGAGGAGTGTGCACGCTGTGGAAATGACCAGGGCGGAGTAACAAGTATATACACCATCTGTTAGGTGTCAAGGGTTGCACCAGGCGATGAATATTTACCTAGCCTACCTCATCCTCACTGTAACCATTTGAAGGGGAAGTTGTTATGGATTAACTGGAGGCAGTGACAAGGTTAGGAGGTGATCGGGAGAATGCCTTACTTTATTTATGAGTTTTCTAGGAACTGATGTGGCTCCTAGCACCATGGGTATCCCAGAGTTAGATTCAGGGAAGCCATTAAATCTCTTAAGTGACATAAGATACTGTGCCCCTTGGGAGATAGAGGCATGGTCTTTTACAGAGGCACGAGCTATGCTGACCAATAGGGTAACTCCAGCCACACATAGAAACTTAAGCTTGAATTCTTTAAAGCCACATAAAACTAAAAATTCCGTTCCTCAGTCACTAACTTTTGAAGTGTTCTGTAGCTATGCCTAGTTGGTCACTGCCAATATTGGGCCATGCAAACAGACATTTTCATCATTGTATGAAATCCTACTGGGTTTTCCTAGATCACAGGGGCTTCACAAAAGCAGTGAATTCCCAAGATAGAGTCACTGCAGGTAAAACTGCATCTCTGTGGCTAAGGGAAGTCAGTGCCCGTGCTGATTTTCTGGGTAAGGCTTTCTGCTTCCTGGGTAAGGCTTTCCATCCTTAATTTGGAACTTCTTAGTCTCAGAACTCCCACCTGGAAAAGTAAATTATGGTCAGAAAGATACTTAGTGAGCATGAGACCAGGGCCTAAAGAGACTGAAATGTCTCAGAAACATTTCCTGGTGGCCCTGTGAGTTGGCAGGTCCTTACTCATGAGTGCCCTTCCCTTAGATCTTTGATTTGTCTTCTTTGAGATCTACTCCATACTGTGTTGCTTCAGATAATCTCGGGTACTGTCAGCATCTGATCTTTACTGTTTTGGGCCCTTCATCCACTGGAATACTTATTGGATGCATAGAAAGGGAGAAAGGAGAAGCAGGCTTTAAAAAAAAATCAAAGTTTGTAGCAAGGTGTATGTAACTTAGAGGCTTAAGCCTCATTTTCATCTCTGTCAGGGTATGCTGCAGTCAATCCTTTCTTGCTTGCTCCGTACCTTCCAGTTCCACCTCTCCCCAACTGATGTGTCTCCTGTGTGGTGATGGCCACGTTTCAATGTGCACATGCTTCAGGGACACATTCAGTTCCAGACTGCTATCTGAGTTGTTGACATGAGTTTAATTCTTAAAAGTTAACCGTATTTTTGTTATTTCTATATGCTGGTACCTATTGGTCGTCTCATGTTCCTGAAAGCGGGTGAAGGAGGTGTAAAAGTGACGTGTTAAAATTAACTGACATAAACTTTGAGTTGAGGGACCTATAACAATAAGGGATAATTATGTTTACCTTGACAGAAATGGTTCAGGAGGGAAGGAACCTTTGACGGTATTTGCAAAATGGCATAAGACAGTGGGCAGAAGTGGACCGGATCCACCACAGCCCTGGGGTTCATAGAGCAGAATTATGAGGCAGGGAGGGGAGAGATGAGCTGGCAGACAGACCAAGGATGCGCACCCTGAGAGGCAGGGCCCACAGGAAGGGGACCATAGAAGGCACTTCTGCAGAGGGAAGGGGCAGGCAACCGTGTCTAATGTTGCTGAGAGCAGTAACCTTAGGACTTACACATCTTGTTTGAGTTTAGCAAAAAGAAGGGTAATGTATTAACATTTATGTGGACTGGAAAGAGTGGGGGTGAGACCATAGTGGGTGAAAGAGTCAATGAGAAGATGTCGAGATTGAGGGCAGAAATGTATCGCTAAGTTTGACCAGGAAGACGAAGAGGGCAACATGGTGGTGCCTGGTGGAGACACGGTCCAGACCAGTTATTTCTAACATAGAGCCTTAAGTTAATTTAAATGAGGAGTAGATGTATTTCTTAAAGGAAGGGATAAAGGTGCAGAAGACAGAGGGTGTCCTCCAGAGAGCACATCTCCCTAGAAGCAAGGAGATCTATCACCCAGAAGGTGAGACAACCCTTCCATAGGATGAGGGACTGAGCAAAGGACAGTCAAGGATGGTTGTGGAAGTGAAGGCCTCATCCTCAATACACTGAATTAGGGAAAAAATAATGAAGGCTCATGGGATTCTTTAATTAAGTGTCTTCAGAAGTAACCACTGACCTCTGACTAAGAAAAATTGTCAGAATTAAAGTGCAATGTGAGGTTGCCTTTATAAGTTTATCACACTTGTTCGTGCTCAGTAAATTCAGAGAATGCGGTCTTTTCCACCGGTGGCCCTCAGACTTTTCTCTCCTGGCCAGTACCACAGGGGAGGCCCCATCATTGCCGTGCAGATCGAGAACGAATATGGCTCCTATTGGTTGGACAGAAAATACATGACATTTGTTAAAAAGGTAAGCACTACTCTTTTCTCACTCTGTGAGGCAAACATCTTCAGTATCAGTATTTCATATGGAGTCATAGATACGGAGATGTATAAGGGCTGGAAACCAAAACACAATGATGACATCTTTTCTGTCTTTGTGCACATGGCTCTTTTTTGGTGGATGTTTTCTTAATACAAATTTTTCTATCCTGATTTCAACTTATCTGTATTCATCTATTTAATAGTATATAGTTAGAATTTGTTTTTGTTACTTCATTATAAAAACTCATCTGTAAATGAGGCACTTGGTACACTTAATGTAATTGCTGATACAGGCGCACTCAAATCTACTGCCTTCTTAGGTTCTCTCCGTCTGTTCCACCTGTCCTGCAGGTCCTTTTCTTTTCCTTGTGTTCTTTTGGATTAACTGGTTGTTTTTGTCTTTCCATTTTCTCCTCTACTAGCTTCATGCCCATTTTTTACTACCTCTGTGGTGTTTGCCATAAAGATGAAAGTTTTCATCATTGAATTATCTAAAATGAATATGTTTGCCAATTCCAGAGAAAATCAAGCAGCTTGGAACAGTTGAGTTACCTTTTCCATCCTCCCACCTTAGATATCGCTGTTTTCATTTATCTTAACACCAGGTGTTTTTGACCCACGAGACACTGCTCTCTTGCTATAGAGCTGATTGCCATTCAGGTCACTCAGGCACCTTGCCTTTGGTTGCTCTCTAGCCTTGGTCTGTGAGCTTTTACCTCTTTTGTCACTTTTCTTCTAGTAACTGGTATTCTAGCAACAAGCTCTATTACCTTTTGTTTGTCTAAAAATATGTCTAAGGATGTTTTTGTCCATGTAGAGCCCTAAGCTGACAATTGCATCCTTTGTATATTCATTCTCCTAGCATGTTTCTTCTACGTGAAGTCAGGAATCAGTAAAAGCACTGTTCCTGTGAAAGTAAAATTTCTCTTTTCTTCTGGCTGCTCTTAATACTTGTTCTTGTCTTCTGTTTTAACAATTTTACTAAGATTGCCTAGGTATGGGGTTTTTTTTCTGCTAGTCCTTTTGCTTTTAATTTTGCTTTTGCATTCCTCATTTGTGGCTTGAACACTTTAATCAGTTTTGAAAATTTCTCAGCTGGCAGTAGTGGCACACTTCTCTAACCCCAGCACTTTGGAAGGCTGAGGCAAGAGGAGTAGCGTGGATGGCATGGGAGGTGAAGAGAAAGGTTTGGGGATATATTTCTGCAGCAAGGTACTGGATTCAATCCCAGGTACTACTAAAAGAAAGACTGATGTTCTCCATTTATACATCTATTTTTTTCTCTCCTCAGGTATCTTAATTATATAAATTATGAATGTTAAGTATCTCCATTATGTGCCATCTATTATGGATATTTTTCCAAAATTTTCTACCTCTTTGAATAATTTTCTCGTATACTTTCTACTTCACTAATTTTCTCTTCAGTTTTATCTAACTTGATGTTACACTATTCCTATTAAGTTCCTGGTTACTGATATTTTAATTTTTGCTCCAAAATGTTTTGATTCTCTTTATTGTTTCTATTTATTTACAAATATTTTCCATTTTGTAATTTCCTAGACATATTAATTATATTTATTTTATAATATATGCCTAGTAAAGCTACTTCTGATCTCCTAGGAATGTTCCTATGGTGATGTGATTCTTCTCATAGTTTTGGTGAAGTGTTGCCTTATAGCATGCCTGATCATTTTTTATTCAGTGTTAGACACTTATTTATCAATACATTAAGGTCTTTTGAGGCAGTTGATCACCTTCCAAAGGTTCCATGTTTGCATCTGGCAGTATTTTCAATGACTGGAAAACAAGCTTCTATCTTTCTGGGAACCATTCTAATTCTGATTCCCCTTGGTTTCTAGGACAGTTCACTTTAGTGCCCTATGGACATCTTTGGATTTGTCATAATTTCTCATCAGGGTAGTCCCCAAGTTTCGGTTTCTTTCCTACCACTTTGTAAGAAGGCTGGTCCCCTTGATTTTCTGAGAATCAGCTTGGTCTCTTGGACAAAGCCATGCCTATTACTAGCCTCCCTTGCTCTCTGGGATCCAGGCTTCTTGAGGTCTACATTATATATCCTGTATTTTCAGATAAGTCCTTGCTAGACATTTTGTCTCTCTTGACTAGCTGTAATTAAAAGAAAGGTTCATTGGACATAAAAACAGCCCATCACACCTACAAGTAGAATCTGTTTCTATTCATATGAGATGTGAATCTTGCATCTTGGCTTGTTCAGGATATTCTCAGGACAAAAAAAAAATTACTTCCATTCCCTTTCCTTCTCAAGTCTTCCAGTTTGGGTACGTTATGTGGTCACCTTCCAGTAAGTCATGGTGCTTGTTGGGGACAGAGACGAGGTATCAGTTTCTCATGGACCTATGGGAGTTGGGGAGGAGTGATGCCAAGTTGGTACGTGACATCCTAGCTCCTCTCACATGAGTTACATGTCTGTTCCTCTATTTTTCAAGTGAGTCCAGTTGAAACAGTCTCTGACATACAACAAAGGGCTCAAGGGTCAGTCGTAGAATGTTTTTTTTTTCAGGATCTTTTTATCATTGCCTATGCCCATACTCTTAGTACTTTATCCCCGAATTATGTGAGACCTTAGCCTCTTGTCTCTGGTTTAGAATTTTCCTGAAGTTGCTTCTAGGAACATTAAGGGTTCATGAAGCAAGAAGGTGTGACTGTGGATGGATGGAGCCATAGCTCACCTGTCTTTGCCACTGACTGAAGGAAATCTAGCAATGATGTGTGGGTTTCCAAATACACCCTGTGAGCTGGGCTCACACTGTGTGGTCAGTCTAGGCAACAGCATGGACAAGACTAGTTATTTTAATCTTTCCAAAGAAAACTCAGTACTCAGGTCCTTGAGGAAAACACTACATTAGACAAATACAGAAAGTCCCATTGCCTCTTCCATGAGGCTTGAAATTTCAATGATTACTGTGGCTTTGCTGAGTGATTGAGGCAGGGATGATACTTTGGACTTGATTTTCTGTTTGTAAATGGTTGGGTACAGAATTAGACCTTGTCCACGTCTCAACTTTATTCTAGTATTTCTATTGACATAATTTTTTTTCAGAAAGAATCGATCCTGTGAGACCAGAGATAGTTCATTTACTTTACTAAATCTCTCCCTAGGCCCTGGCGATAAGAAATATCAAGGTACTGCTTTTCACTGCAGATAAAGGACAAGACCTGGGAAAAGGCCATTTAAGAAACGGTACAGTTTTGGTTTTCGCCTTTTTCTTTCATAAATCCTGCCAGAAACTGTACGCAAATTCCCGCGGGTCTTTTCCTTTCCAGTTTTGGTGAGGAGGTTGTGAAAAAGTTGGGGACTTGTAGTCACAGCTGGGTCAGAAAGCTAGACCCTACCTCACAGGCTGTGACCCCGCCCCCACCCAGAGCAAAATGTTTCCTCCTCAACACCTCAGTGACCCAGAGTAGGGTCTGGCTGGGGCTAGAGTATCTACAACATTGCTAGATGGCCCCAGTTCAGGAGGAGGGAATGAATGGACGTCAGAGAACCAGTACCTCCATGGACCCAGCCCCAGAGCTCCTAGGGGAGAATTAATCTAGGGAATAAAAGTGGTGGGACCTGGGAGTGTAGCTCAGTGGTAGAGTATTTACCTGACATGCACAAAGTCGTGACTAGTTCCTGGCATCATGGAAAAATAAATAAAAACAAATACATAAGTAACAAGCAAAAATGATAAAAAGCGGTGTAGAGAAATACAGCATAGGATCGCAAGGAGAAAACACAAGTTGATCTGCTGATCTGCAGACAAATGGATGAAAGACAACGCGTGCCAAATGAAGATAGAGAAGAGTTGGGGATGGGGCTCTGGTAGAGCACTAGCCTGGCATCTGTGCAGTGCTGCGTCCCACCCCTCATACTGAGGAGAAAGAAGAAGTGTAGTAGACAGAGAAATGTGCTGTCCAGAATTCTTTAATCCAAGCAGTTTGTCAGGTGCTTTCTCCTCCACCATTCTGTTCCCCAGGCCTTTTCGTGGCTCTTCCAAGTCTTACAATGGGACAGTCAAAACAGAGCTGTGCCTGAGGGTATAGCCAGTGGCAGTGTGTGCTTAGCAAGAGCAAGGGCCTGGGTTCCATCCCTACACCCAAGCACACTCAAAGGATGAGGTGGAAGGAGACCTACAGTTGAGTTTGAGGTCTTAGTTGAGTCATCTCACTGGGCTGGATTTCTTTACTTGACTCTCATCTGTTAATTAAATCATGAGGTTTGTTCCAACTGCCCTTTGACTTCTGTGTCATTCATTATCTATGATTGATGAATCCCTTTGCATATTGTCTAATGCACACATAGGTACAAGTGTAGGATGACATTTTCTTGTTTGCCAGCATCCATAGTGTTAAAGTGAGGTATGTGGAATGTTTCGGGCAGAAAGTGCTGAGCCGTGGCTCTGCAGTCCAACTCTGGAAGTCTGTGTTCTGCCCCTGCCATGTGGGTAGATCAGGAAGTCATGCACAGCTTCTCCTTTCTCTCCCCAGTGCTGGCCACTGTCCACATGAAGAATATAAAAAATAAAACCTACGAAGACCTCTATTCAATCCAAGTAAGATCATCTCAGAGGTGGGAGCTATTCGGATTCTTGTGCATGCTGGAACATATGAAGAGCTCATTTTTGGCTAATTCTCAGCCGTGATGAGTTTAAGGCAAACTTGAATCTGTTGTGCCTTTAAGTGCATACTCTAGGGGGTGTAGGTTCGAATGCCCAAAACACCAGGGCCATAGACCATAGCACTGAGAACCCATTGTTTGTTTTAAATGTATTTCTCACACTTGACAGAGAAAAAAAAAAAATAGGTGGCGTTGCTGGGGCAGGTGTTGTAGTGTGGGCTGAATTAGGGAGAGAGCAAAGCTCTACCTGCTTGGTGCTTCCCTCCCTGTGAATCTGGCCCCCACCAAGGAGGTGGAGCAGTACAGCTAAAAGGAGAGTGAAGAAGCTTAACAGGGTGAAAAGTTAGGGTGTCTAACTCAGAAAGCTGAAGAGAGCCCTTTCTTTATTTACTTTGTTTTGAGTCAGGCTTTCTGAGAGGGTCTGGGCATGTCCCGATGGTGAAGCAGAGCACTCCTCATCCTTGCAGAGGGCACGCCTAGATTCATCCCTGTGCGGGGGCCACCACTGCCACCTTCGTCCTAATGGAGAAATGGACAGTCCAGGTGAATGAGTGCTGGGAAGCTGGGGGCTTCCTGGATCCCAGAATCTCAAGTCAATGAGGAGTAATTAGCTGTACAGTCCCTGCAGTAAAGCAAAACACCAGGGCTGGAGATGTGTCTCTGGGATAGAGCGCTTGCTTACCACATATAAAGCTTTTGGTTTGATCCCCATTGCTGCAAGAGAAATAAATAAAAACAAAAGCAGTACAACACAGGGCCAAAATGCAGAAGTGAAAAGATCCCATCTGACAGACATTACATGAAAGAGTCTGTGGAAATAAATCAAGCTCATGCTCCAAGGTGAATCTGTGATAATCACTGCCAATCACCTCGACAGTTTGGGTTTTATTGGTAAAAACGATATTACCCTCAATCTCCATACGGGCAGTCACATAACTAAAGTACTTGTTTGCTTCTGCTAAGCCATCATGTCTTAGAAGGTGTTTTAACAAAGTGAAAAACTTCCAGTGAATATGATTAGGAAATATGTAAAGATAAACTAAAACAACTAGAAATGAGTCTTACATTACAGACAACACTCGAGAGCTGCACAATGTCTCCTCATCGACCCACTTTAAAAGTCAACAATTTAGTTAGAAAATGCTTACTCAATGTAGCTAGGAAAGAGAGGAGCACCACAGCAACTGAAAGGAGGCTAGAGGAAGGCCAGAAATTCTGAAGGAACACTGAAAGCAGAGGAAAAAGAATCCCAGTAGCTCAGGAAGCCGCCGCAGGCAGCTGTGCACTGAAGAAAGCACTCACATGGGCCTGGAACATCTGATGGAGCTGGGAGAGGATGGAGCACCCCCAAAACGGACAGGAGGTTGCAGGAGGGTCAGAAATCCTGAAGTCGCTTTGGAAGAGGAGGAAAAAAGCAGCCGACTTGGCACGGTCCTGAGCTGCCGGCATCCACAGACCACAGAGGGAGGAAGGTCTGGAGCCAGAACCTCAGCCTGAGGTAAGCGTGGATCCAGAGAAGTGGGAATTGTTGGCAGCTGGCGGCCCCAGCCTCCGAAACACCAACCCCTGGGTAGTGTATGATGCAAACACAACATGTGCTCCCCCTAGAAAAGGCCCCAGGATCCCAGACCAGAAGTAGCCATAACAGGCAATGACATAAGCAGGAGTCATTAAAAGAGAAGAAAAAATAAACAAATAAAGCCCAAGACTGAACCCTTTAGAGTAAAAGAAAGCTCAGAAGAGCACACCAGGGCTTTAGGGGTCATCCTTAAACAGCGCCTTGGAAGAAACTGGCACAAGAGGCAGAAAGAGGAGAAAAGGTGGGGGGGGGGGCTGCTATCTCCTGAACGGCTCAGGGTAGTGGGTGCACCCCGAGGGTGGAGAGCCCCGGCCCTGGGGGAGGGAAGCCTGGACATGCGGGAGAGCTTTGCGGCGGGGCTGGGGCAAACGAGATGCCTCGAAAGGAGAACCATCGCCCTGTCCCTCCTGCACGCGCTGGAAGCTTCCGAGTCGTCACTACTCCGTGTGCCAGAGGCATCTAGGACTGGAAATTCCATCATCCCATCCATCCTGCGCACCAAAGGCTTCCAAAGGCTTCCAGGGAATTCCGTCACCCTGTCAATCCCAAGCCCCAGAGGCTTCCAGAGGCATCTAAACCCAGGAATTCCATCACCCCGTCCATCCCTTGGGACAGAGGATTCCAGAGGCATCTAGGCCTGGGCCTTCGCCAAACTCTTTTTTCCTGCATACCAGAGACAGGCAGAGACAGCCAGAGATAGCATGAGGAAATGTGGTAATATATCTCCTATAAAAAGACCTGACACCCCAGAAAATAATACCAAGGATCCTGAAATAGCAGAATCCAAAGATGAAAAAGACAGAAAAGAAGATAACTTCTGGGCCCAGAAATACTTTAAACTAAAACAGGAAACGAAACAGATAATGAAAGAGATACACCAGGACATAGCTAAGCTAACAGCAAAAATTGAAAGCAATTAGAGGAGAACAAAGAAGATACAAGCCAGAAGATAATGAAGGCCATACACGAAGTTAGAGAAGAACACAACAGAGATATAAAAAAAAATTGAATGCAGATATTCATGAAGTGAAAAACACACAGGAAATAATAAGCAACCACATTGAACATCTTCAGAATAGAATGTCAGAGGAAGAAAGAAGCAACAAAATAACTTGGAGGAAAGGTAACATCTAAAGAGAGAGAAAGTGTAATAAAAAATAGATTGGTATGTAAATCATTTGATACACTTCTAAAACAGCACCAGCTGTTCTACAAAATCTGAAATCTCCCCATATCACTATTATTAGTAATAGTATAGTACTGTGCAAAACAGAATAATTACATACAACATGGGGAACTGACATAAGATCTTTTAAAAATACGTATGCATGAATACATGGATGGATGGGCAGATAAAATTATAAATCAAATCTAGCAGAATGTTAGTAATCAGTGAAATGTAAGTAAGTTATGAAAGTTAAAAATTCTGAAATAACTAAATTTGCCTTCATATCTGTTACTTTAAGTATACTTATGTGATATAGATTTAAGTTCACTTAACATAACAATGTGATATAGTTCTAAGTTTGTTTATTGTAGCAATTCACTTATTAGGTCTTTTATGTAAGTTTATCCTTAGAAAACTGATTGATGTAAAGACAACCCTTTGAATGCACAAACACGTACCTCCCAGTATTCAGCTAAGGCATCTGAGATTCAACTTTTCTTCTTCTTTCTCATATTTAGTACTCTTTTAAATTACATGCTTGTAGTTCTTTTCTTATGTGGACTGGTGGGTAAGAATATGAACAAAGATATAGCGAAATATAGGGAAAAAAGGAGCTTTTGGCAAATATTCCAATAAAGGTATCAGCGGGACTCAGAGAAGAGGCATCAAGATTTGACCATTTGAGGAATAGGAGTGGTGACTTGAGTATAATGATTTAGATGCAGACGATTAAACATGTTAATTACTGTATAGTCTCTCTGACTTGGGAAACCCGGAACACAGACACTCTATAGAAATCACGTGATGTGATAGCGGAGTTGGTGGGTAGGAATGGGGAGGGAGGGGGAGGGTCAAAAATGGGAAGGGATTGTAAAGTTGGTATGATACATATGTGCCCAAAATACTCAAGTTCATGTTAAACATTATGTATTGCATATGTATATTTTGACTAATAAAAATAGTCAAAAAAGATAACAATCACTCAGTGGGTGTCTTCAAAATTTTAGAATTTATTTTCTTATGAAAAATAATTTTAGTACCAGAGCTCAGAAATAATTTCAATGGGCAAACATCAATAAGAAAGGGTATACTGGCTCACTAAAAGGATCCTGAACTTTAACAATATCTGATTTTCTAAAAAGTGGAATAAACTGCCTTAGGTGACAATAAATTACTCGTCACACTAAAACTGAGTGGTACAAGCTGCCTATGTGTGGTCTGAGGTGGCAATGCATACCTGAGGTGAGAAGTGACATACTAACAACCCTTTGAAATCCTTCCTAATGTAAAATCTGTCCGTCTGAGCATGCTTGGGCAGTAACATATAAACTGAGAGGTTCACTAGCAACCAAAAATTATTTTTCGCAACACTACACAGTATCTATAGATACATGAGGCTTTGGGGGAATACTCCAGATCCAAACTGCAACAGAATTCAGTTATAAAGACAACCAGGCAGAAGTGTAACTAGAGACAAGGTCAAGCCACACAAACTTGTGGGGGATCAAGTTGGCAGTGTGTACGACCTTCTCTGACACATTTGGTAACTTAGGCATGAGCACGATGCTGCAGGGGTTTGTCTGGAAGGTTCCACAGCTGGACGCTGTGGCAGTAATGAGAGCAGGAATTAAACACCTGGATTAGCTAAGTTTGCTAGAAGCAGCAGAATTGAAAGAACAGTTTTCAGCCTACACTGAGAGACCAGTAAGTTCCCCAGGGACTGGGAAGAGCTAGAGGTCGCAGAGGGGTGGCCCAGGGAAAGGTGGCACTAGAAGACGTTTGGGAATGCTGGGGTTGGGAATTCACCTTTAGTGGAATCAACATTTCTGTACTCATTTCTTGGCCATTTTCAGTGCTTATTCTGTGGCAAGCATTTCCTTCCTAGAATCCTTTTGTAGTTACCCAGAAAAGAAAAATGATTCTGTTTCTAGAAGTTTCTGGGTTCTATTTCAGAACATTCTAGAAAGGACAACATTGAAACGGCAGTGGATTTCACCAAAGCTTGTGCAGAATGATGGTAGCACAAGAGGAATGGCTAGTCCAGGAGAACGATGTGAGAACGGGAGCGAAGAACTCAGAGTTTGTGAGTGGTGGCAGGGTGCTCTGAGTTCCAAACAGAATGTGTGAGAGCTGAACTTCACAGCCCCCTTCTGAGTAATTCAGGGCTTCAGAATTGCATAAAACCTTTCTAAATTAATATTTGGTTTTTCTAGGGTCGTAGTCCTGTACTGATGATGATATATACAGCGAACTCTTTTGACTCATGGGGTGTGGCCCGACGCAATGAGGATCTACACAGTGAGTCCTGTTGGTTCCCTCCTTGGAGAACTCATGATGTGGTGGCATAAGCCCCTTCCTTTCTGCCAAGAGTGCACTTGAGATTTAAGGGACAAGGTTCCTGGATGGTATAGCCTGTAAACATCAGTGTGATTATACAGACACCTTGAAGATAATCACAAAGAATAAGCATCCTAGTGACCATTGCACCAGAAATTTCAGTTTTAGCAGTTTCTGTACTAAGCATGTTTTATCGAGGCCATGAAAAGATTTTGTTGTTCTGACAAATAGAATTCAATGAAGTTATGCTGGGTGGAAGTGAGTTACCCGACTCCACATTATCTGATCTTAAATCTCCTGTCCTACCTGAAGAATTTATCATCGTTAAAATGAGGTTTGAACCTGGGCATGGTGGTACATGCCTGCAGTCCCAGCACTCTAGAAGATTTAGGCAGAGGATTCTAAATTGGAGCCTGGGCAATGCAGCAACTTGGCAAATTCTGTATGTATTTTTTAAAAAGTTTGAAAGTAGATTTCTGGCGCTATGATTTCAGACCAGTCATCGTTAGAAAGTAGTGAGTATTTCAGAAATACTAAGCTGAACATTTGTGTACCTAACACGAAAGGCACAGGCAAATATTTGATAGATACCATTTGTGCTCTAGAAGAAAAACTCCTCCCAAATGTGAGAAGCAGACGAATAACTAATAAATGACTTTAGGTTATGGAAACAAACTTGGACTAACCCCACAAGTCTCCCCAGGACTGGAAACGATCTACACTCATCTCCCGCAATTTCTGGGCATGAGATCTTGGTGGACCTTGAGTATGATAGGTCTAGGTGATTTGAAACTCCATGACGAGCTATGAACTCTCTGAGCCTCCAGCTCTCCCCTGTTCTTCCTTTTCATCCTAACTCTGTGCAGTCGTAATGAAGAATGTCCGTGAGATGTTCAACCTCAGGTTCTCACTCAACTTCTACATGTTCCACGGTGGTACCAACTTTGGCTTCATGGGTGGAGCTGAGTCTTTGGACACTTACCTCCCGGCCGTCACCAGCTATGGCAAGTACATGTTCTCTAAAATTACCTTCACCCTAGGATACCCCATCACTAGAGACTGGAGCTCTTAGGGTAGATCCCTGGGACAATCTCTGGCGCTATTCATCTGGTTTGCTGTTATCATGCGCTGGGGATTAAGGATTTGGTATTTGTTCTTCTTAACAACATTAGACTTTAAACATCACTAGGATCTAGGCCAGGTGTATCTAACTTGAGGTCTGCTCGGTTTTTGGGGGGTGAGGATGGGGGGAGGGAGTCTTCCTTTTTTAATGTTATAGTGAAAAAAATTTTAAAGAAAGTTTTAGTGTTTATATGTGCACATTAACAATGGTATATATTATATACGTGGCCTAAGACATTTTCTCTCCACTCAACAAAAAGCGGGGCCAGCAGGCAAAAAGCCCAGGTAGTTGAAAGTTGGGACACACCTGATCTTAGTTTCCTAGGACTTGGCAAGCAGAGAAGTCTGTAGCTTAATCTCGGTCACCTGTTGAGCAAGACCCTTGTCTCAGACGTTCCCTGCAGTGCCTGCAGCTTTAGGTCCTCTGATAGAACCAGGGTATCCATTATTGTATCTTCTTGGCTCCACAAATCTACTAAGAGATTTGACCAAGTGGAAAGTCAGATGGGAAAGAAAGAAAGAAATTTACTTAAAAATGAGATGGGAAGGAAACCACTGGACATTAGGCTCTTGCCAGGGCTTGTTAGAGACCCACAGGTTAGTGCTATTTGCCTCTTACTGAAAGTCCTACAAAGCTCAGTGGAAGGCTTAGCTAGAGTAATAGGGATGTGACAGTTTCTCATCTAACGCACAAAGATTTTCCTCTCGAAGCTACAGCATTAAGGATCTTTTTGCTCAGTGTGAAGCTCTCTTCTCTTCTTGGACAAAGAAAGTGATGCTAGGACTAACTTGGGGAAATGACAACTTCCTCTTTATTTTCAGACTATGGAGCACTGCTGACGGAGAGTGGAGACTACACGCCTGAGTATCTCTCATTCCAGGAGTTTTTCCGCTCTGTTACAGGTGCTCAGCAACAACCTCACCCTGAGTGGGGACTTGGCCTTCCCAACGGCTCTGTCCTGTGAAGAGGGGAATGAGAGGGCAGAGAGACCGTTTTCTCATTTACTTCAATTTATTTTATCATTAGTCCCTGGGTATACACCCAAGCTGTAAGATCTGCCCCTGAGGTGCTCAATATAGGACCGTATGGCTTGGTCTTGGCTGAGTGGGAAATCCTCCCTGGAGCATCTAAAGGCCAGGGGTTCCAGGCCATTTCCAGACCTGTCAGATAAGCATGTCCTGGTTGAATTAGGAATGGAGAAAAAACCTGGGACTGCATGTGTTTTTAGCTGGGCTTTGGAAGATTATGGTAAGTAGGCAGTGTTGAGAGGCGCTGGTCCAACAGGCAGGACAGACAACATCTTCCTTGTCCAGGACCGCAGGGCCCCAGCCACAGGTCCTTACCTGCCTTGACTCTTCCTGCAGTTATGCCCAGGGACTGAGCCGTTCATTTTTGATGGCTCTGGGATAGTAGGTACTTGGTGTCCTTAAACAGTCTTGAGAAAGGGTCCAGGAGTGACCCAACTGTGTGGCTTTCATTGCAGAGGTTTCTACAACCTTCATACCAGAACTCAGACCAAAGACTGCCTATGAGACACTGACACGATTGTACTTCATGACCCTGTGGGAGATGCTGCCCTACCTGGACAGGGTAAGCACTTCCTGGCCATAGACACATGGGACAGCTTTTGGGAAAAGGGAGGAGTGAAAGGCTTTGTTCAGAGAATGTGGATTAAATGACTAGGGAACAAAAACCGTTATTAGTTTATTCTCCCAGTTTTACAATGCAGAATAGAAAAATTTAGAATAAGAATTCAGAGTAGATATTTGGATACCAAGAAATAGGAAACAACAAAGAATACTAGAAACTCCTGGTTATGTATTCCCGACATCTACAATTTAAGGGAGGAAAGATTTACTTAGCTCACCGTTTCAGAAGGTCTCACACAGCCTGTTCATGGCAGCCCACAATCTTGGAAGCACATGGTAGAGACTGGAGAGCCACTTAAGGCATTGCAGGCAGAAACCAGGTAAGGCAGGGACAAGAAAAGTAGGAGCAAAAGCACTGAGGAGGCTCAGGCCAGGCCCCACCTTTCCAGGAAGGAGGTGTAACAGTGTTCCTTCTTCATTTCTTTAAGTTCCAGCTGACAGTCCCCCCCCCCCTCCGTTGCACAAGTCAACAATACACAC
This sequence comes from Ctenodactylus gundi, assembly GCA_004027205.1. Lineage (NCBI taxonomy): Eukaryota > Metazoa > Chordata > Mammalia > Rodentia > Ctenodactylidae > Ctenodactylus > Ctenodactylus gundi. The sequence goes on from PVKB01005337.1 coordinate 77,083, forward strand.
TTAAAAGTTCTGCCCTGCATGCTTCCCAATCTCAACAAGTTGACAGGATCTTTCCAGGTCAAACCCCAAGCATCTGGCCCCTCCCACGAGGCCCTATCTCCCATCAGCAACAGTTCTGTAGTTATCCACTATGGCCAAATACATGAGGTTTTGGGGGACACTCCAGTTCCAGATCATAGTGTCCCCCTTTTGAAACCTCACTGCTAAAATGTCCCCAGCTTTCTGAAGGTGCATTGACTGGATCTAGGTCATTGGTTTTTAAACTTTTGTTTTAACAGGAGGCCTCTATACTTGTCAAGTTCTCTAAACATGAAATATAAACCAGAGTGACTGTTCTGTAGCTGTCTAAGTTACTTGCACATGCCTAAGGCAAGGCACCCAACACTCACAACTTAAGAGAGGACAGGTTCTTTTGGCTCATAGTTTCAGAAGGTCTCTGCTCATTCATGGGTGACTAGCAATGGAAGAAAGGCCTGGCGGAGGGCCTCGCTCCTCATTCCTGGGAGGCCTAGAAACAGGGAGAGAAGAGCAGAGTGGAGAGGAAGGTGCACCCTTCCAGGTCATGCCCCACTGGGCCACCCCTTCCATCCAGGCCTCTCCTCTTAACAGCACAGAAATTTAATACACTAATCCCAGATGCAACTAACCCCCATGATCCAATCACCTTTCAAATATGTGAGGCTATTGGGAAACATTCCAGATCTAAACCACAGCAGTGGCTAATTTATTCTTTCCTTTCTCTGGGCTCAGCTGCCCCTTTTGTAGGATACTGCCTTCTCTAACATATCCCTACTTTATGAATAACATGTTTGGAAAACTCCTGATCTGGAGTGAAACAGCATACTTCTTGCTGTAACACTCACTTAATATTAATGTTTTGGGAATGGCATTATGAAAATGCCGTAGGCAGCTCCCAGTTTAATAAGAAAGGATGGTAATAAGGAAATATGAAGGAGGACGCAGGTCAAACTGACAGAGGGACTGAGGCAATATCAAGAAACACGATGCCTCGGGGAGGACCACAAGCAGGAGCCAGGTCTGAATCTTTGCTCCAATATTTTCCTACTCTGAGACCTCAGAGAGGTCATGGAACTTCACTCTACCAAAGTTTCTTGGTCTTTAAAAAAAGGGAACGAGTCGTGCCTCCTGCATCGGACTGTGTGTGGCTAAACAGCTAACACCTACAACAAGTGTATTAGGTTCTGTGTGGTGGCTGTTGTCGTTAGAGAAATGGTCAATGTGCTGGGCAATCTCAAGATCCCAACAGAGGATCCTGAGATCTGAAGGTGAACAGGAATAGACAACATGGGAGGGCGTGGGATGGGAAGGTTGAGGTGTCTGAGGCACCCAGATCCCCAGGTATAAAGACCAAGAGGAGGTGCTGTCCTAGGAACTGCCGCTAGGATTCAAGTGCAGAGTCTTTTGGACGGTATCAGGAAGGGAGTCAGGTGCCACAGAGTAGATGGCCTTTGTGGGCTAGTTTTTAACATTTTCATATGGGGTTCTGAAAAGCAAAGAGACTAGCAGGGGACCCGTGTGCCCAGCATCCAGCCCCAGCTTCATCAGTACCTGGCCAATCTTCTACCTCTACTCTGCTAATCTCTCCCTACCCTTTATAGGACTATTTAAAAGCAGATCCTGGACATTATAAACTTTCAGATGTAAGTAGTTCAATATGTATCTCAAAAGACAAAGACTCTTAAACACACAACAAAACCACTATTCCCTATTGTGGTCTGGCTATGTTCCCCAAGGCTCATGTGTTGAGGAGTTTGGTCCCCAGTGCAGCAGCACTGAGAGGTAAGGGAGGGCATAGGGAGTGACTGAACCGCGAGGGATCTAACTTGAGCAGTGGATCGGTCATCCGTAAGTTCATAGCTACTGGACTTTAGCAGGCAGAGCCTAACTGAAGGAGGCAGGTCACTAGGGTTGGGACTTTAAATGGTATTTTTTTTCTTTGTTCCTAGCTCTTACCAGTCAGGCTCTTTTCCTCTCTGTCTGCTTCCTGGCTAGCATACCCTTCTGTTGTGGTGTTTCTGTCCCACTACGGGCCTAGAAACAGCACAGCCAAAGGACCTTAGACGGAAACTTCTGGAATTGTGAGCCAAAATAAGTATTTCTTCCTTTATATTGTCATTCTCAGGTGTCTTGTCACGATGAAAAGCTAACACCAGACTTAGTGATAATACTAGTAAGAATAGTAAGAATAATAATTTCTTCAAATTAGTGAATTGCTGAGAAATGTTTAGCAACTCGTTCTCTGAAAGAAAAAAAAATGTGATTTATAGAGTTGCCAACTCCTGTGGCGTAAATAGTCCCACAACTGCTAATTCCATGCTACTAACATGACAGTCCTAAACAGAGCTGGGTGGCTCTCATCAGCTACTATAAGCTGGCTCTATTCCAACACTGTTTATGATCATAAAATATATAGTAGTCACATCTCCTGAACTATCTCATAACACTTTTTAGCACTGCTTTGTTAGTTTCAAGAAATGTAGGCTATCCTACATTGCATTTCATTGATATGTCTGTTTTCACTTTTAATCTAAAGATTTTTTATTTTATTTGTTGAAAAGGCATGATTTTTTTTGTATTATAGAATTCCCTACATTCTGGGTTTTATTTTGCACATTAGATCCCCCCTGTGTCAGGTAACTCATCTCCCTACTCCCTGCGTTTCATGTAAACTGGTGGCTTGATCTGAATGCCTCACGCTAGGCTTATTTAAATGTTTGTTTGCAAGTTCACCTCGTGGGCGCTGCTGCTGTGCTCTCCTTTCCTTGTTGTCTGGCTTTGCTTCTTATTTCTGTGCTCCTGGGGACTGAACCCAGGGCCTTCACACTGAGCTACATAGCCCAGCCTTTTCCAATTTTTATTCTGTAGCAGGATCTCATTAAGCGGCAAAATTGCCCAGGCTGGGCTCGACTGTGCCATCCTCCTGTACCAGCCCTCCAGGGTGCTGACTGTCGTGCGTTTTATCCATCACATCCCAGGCATATAATGCTGGGTTTTTCTGGTTTCATAATCAATCAGCGTTTAGGTTTCATTTTCAGTTTTCCCATCAGCCTAGTGGTGTGGGCAGCCATTGATAGTCTGCATTGTCAGTGCATTAAAATGAGCCATGGAATATCTAAGCCACCAAAACTACAAACACTTCAAGTTACTGGGTTTTTCTCTTCCAGAATGATAATTGCTAGTCATTTTCCAGCAAAACACTAATTTAATGGAATTATTATAATTAGTACTATTATTACTATTGCGATGATAGTTTTGTGGGGTTTTTTGTAGTCCTAATCTTTTGAGATGCATATTGAACTATTTACAATTGAAATTCTGTGACCTCTGAGTTCTGCTTTAAAATGACCCTGTAAAGGTTAGGGAGGGAAGACTAAAGTGGTGATGAAACAAGATTATTCATGTACCAGTAAATTAAGCCAATAACAGGCCTTGCAAATAGTATTATTCTAATTTTATAATTTATTCTACATTTATTCACTTGAATCATTCTAAACAGAAGAGCTTCCCCTCATCAGTTGTCTAAACTGAAGCACAATTTGTACAATAAAGTCAGGACAAAAGTTTATACACACTTTCTTCTGTGAGAGAAATGAATGTATTCATATTTATTCCTATGTAGCAGCTAATGCATCATTTTGCTGTTATTGCTCTTTGAGTGATTATAAATACATTTTAATACTTTTAGCATGTTTCTACCCTGTTGCAGCCTCTCCCCTGACTGCTCTGGCTAGGGATGGCACCCAGGGCCTTCACACAAGGGAAGTGTTCTACCTCTAAGCTGAGCTCGTAGCTCTTGCAGTCTTTTTTGAGGCTCAAATTGCCCCGTATTAGCCCAGCAGGAGCCTTCTCAAGTTGACGTGTGTGTCCACTTGCCATGACTTCCATAGCTTTTGATATCTTGGCTTTTTCATTCCCCTCAATTTTTCAGATTATGTGGCTCCACAGATTTGAAACCATGTTTCTTTGAGTAATTCTGAAGGGCTGCTTTTAAGTGCTAGGAAGTTTGAATGTTTCTCTTACAGTTATGGGATGCCATTTGTGTTCCATTTGCATTCCAGAAGAATTTGATACTTCTGTGAGGCAGATTAGTTGGGGCCATTTCAAGGCACTAAAACCAAAAGAAGACTTCCCAACTCACTTAAGCTTAGGTATGCAGAAGGAAGATTTGTGAAACAGATTTTTGGTGTCATACTATCTTAGTCACTTGCTCATTGAAGGGGTGCAATACCTGACACCCATAACTTAAAGGTGGAAATGCTCATTTTAGTTTACCAGTCAGAGGTCTCAGTCCTTGTATGGTTGGCTGGCAAAAGTAGCACGGTGGGACAGCCAGGTAGAGAGAAATTGCTTATCACACTGCCGCCGGGAAGCAAATGGTGACCAGCAAAGACTATGTCTCTCCAGGCCATGCCCCAGTGACCTTCTTCTGTACAGTCCATTCCTTGATGGCACGAGGAATCATCAGTAGATTAGTGCTCTTGATCCAGTTAACCTCCGTAATCCAATCACCTTCCAGATACATGAGGGTTTTGGGGAACATTTCAGATCCAAACTATAACATGTATCCTTCAAAAAAGGATTTGATTGACGTAAGATGTAAGGAAAAGGAAGAGAGAGAAGTCACCATGCATGCTTTCTACCCTTTTGACTGGATGGATGATTGCCCTTCTTAAAGCAAAAAGAGTGGCCTTCTTAGCTAGGCATTGTGCATACAATTCACTGACGCTGTGCTTTGAACATTCAGATAGAAAGATCCTGTAGACAGGGATAAACTACTATAGACTACTGTTAAATCAGTGCTACAAATTCAGGTTTATGAAAGAACATGGCCAGTCATACTGTGGGCCAGGATGGTTTCTCCTGGGGATTGTCAAAATATAGAAGACAAAAAGAACAATGTAGCTGGGTTGGAATTTCTGGGATCAGTAACCTTGTCCAGAATATAACTTAAGTTGATACATGTGTACGAAAGCCTTACTGGCTAGCAAATGCAGAAAAATGTGAGGTTGGTTTGGAGAACCAATTTGGAGAGGCAATTTATATGTCACAGTTAAGAATGATTTCCTGTTGCTAAGTTGTTTGATCATTTCTCTGGAGAAATGGGCTTTGGGTAACCGTTTCTGATATTCTGTGTCCAGCCTGCACCTTCAGCCTGTCCTTGCTTCTGTCCCAACTACAGCCAACCAAGTCTATCAAGCCGATCTCCATGGAGCAGCTGTCTGTGAACCATGGGAGTGGTCAGTCCTATGGATATGCACTTTATGAGACTATCATAAAAAATGGAGGCTTCCTCGTCAGCCTGGACCATGTTCGAGACCGGGCTCAGGTAGGAGAGAGGGCGAGTCGAGTGGCACTTGACTGTTATCACCCAGCTGTTGCTGAGGTGAATGTATGAACACAGGCATCCAGCCTTTGGATTTACCTTGGCTGCACTAAGTCAAGAATTGTCTTGGGATGCACATAAAATATCTAATATAGTTAATGTATATAAGAAATCAAATATCTTACTAATGTTTTTATTATGTTTCTTAAAGAAGGTAATGTGATCAAAACTAGTGGTGCTTGACCTCATTTTGTGAATTTAATGCATCCAAAATGCATGTAAAAAAAAATCTCACCATGCTTTAAGAAAATTTAAATAATTGTGTTGGGCTGCATTTACAATTGTTCTAGGCCAAGGGTTAGATGAGCCTAGTCTAAACCATAGTCAGATCTTTCTGATATTTAGAAAATTGTAACTACTTCTTAACATCCATCCCTTCAGTGACATCTTTTATACAATTCATGTGTGCCTATTGTACTTGGACATATCCAGGAGACCCCTGGGCCTTATGGGAGCCGATAATGTCAAGATGTGGGAAGATCCAATACTCATTGTATGTTAATCCCTAATATTTACATAGCATATTAGCAGTGGACTCTTCTTATTTAACTCTTAAACACATATCATTATTACAAATAATGAAGCCTCAGAGAAGATGGGTAACTGTCAAAGCATGTTCAACTAGCAAGCCTCAGAGTGGAGTCTGTAGGCTTCATCTTACTTCGAGTTAGTAGCTGTTTTTTTTCTAGACATTGGTGAAATTTTTGTGCTCTTCAAAATGTCCTTATCTTCTTCTAAGCTTTCAAGTATAAGTTGGACTTTTCTAACCTGAAAATCCAAAATTGTAAACCCAAAACTTTCCCCCCATTTATACATATACATGTATAAATATATATGTGTGTGTATATATGCAATACACAATATTTGCATTGAGCTTAACTATTTTGAGCACAAATATATGGCATTCTTTTTTGGCCCTCCCGCTGCTTCCCTCATCCCCCCAATTTCCACTATCACACCCATTTTGTTCTATGAAATGCATGTATTCTGTGTTTCTCATCTTAAAGAAACCATGCTATGTTTAATCTGTATTTGACTTATTTGACTAAATATGATCGTCTCAAGTTGCATTGACTTACCTACAAAAGCCTGAAATTTATTTGTCTTTAGGGGGAAGAGTAGTACTCCATTATCATATTCAAAAAGTTTCAGATTTTAGATTTTAGAATTAGGTATGTTCAACTGCTAAAGTCTCTGCAGTCATTCCAAAATTTTTAAAAACTCCAAAATCTGGTTCTAAGCATTTTGGATAAGAAGTGCTCAAGCCATTATATATCAATTTTTGTGACTCCAGCCTTCCCCTCCTCCTTCTTAGCTGCAGATTTATATTCCTAAACATTGGACAGATATACTCATCTAGTGTGTGTCTCATGGGCTGCTCAAACTCATCATGTCCAAAACCAAAGTCATTAGCTTGCTGAGTGAACCATGTGCTGATTCATGGACTCACAATCTCCCGACCTACCAGCAGTGTTCACACATTCTCCTTGCCTTTTCCTCATCCTTATTTTCAGCCGGTCCCTGTAGGGTGCAGTGCTCCTTGGTCACTCTTGTTTTATTTGTGCCGCGTCGTGCTGTGTTGCGTTGTGATGCTGGGATTCAACCTAGGGCCTTCCTGCTATGCTACATCCCCAACCCACGTTTTAGTTTTGATTTTTGACAAAGGGTCTTGCTGAGCTGATCACGTTGCCCAAGCTAGCCTGAAGCTTGTGATCTTCTTTCCTTAGCCCCCTCCAGTGCTGAGATTCCAGGCGCAGATCACTCATTCTTCTTTTAACATTCTGGCTGCTATTGTCTTTGTATCCTATTCTTAGGATTTCATAGCTGGTCTTATCTCTGCCCAGTGACTCTCATGCTTTTTCCTTCTCTCTTCCTTGATAAATGCCTGTCTTGTGGTGCTATTGGAATTCCTGTGCCAGGCAAAATCTCAGCATACCACTTCTCCACTTAAACAACAGCACGTGGTCCTACCAGCCACTTACCCTCATGTCTGCAAAGCAGCCCGGGTTCCACAGTTGTTTGGGATTCATGATTCCTTCCTCAGGTCTTCCACAGTAGCCTGTCTACAGCCCCATGGTTACTATTGTGAAGTGTTCTTGTCATTTCTTTACTTTGCTCCCCGTTTGAGTTCCTAAATTACCTGCTGGTTTTTAATCTAGTTGTCTCTGTTTCCAGGGAAATGTACAATTAGACAATAGGTGTTCAACAAACCATCACAGAGGTTACCAACCTTATAATTATACCTAGTGAGTTTAAAGTATGATTTCTATATTCTATTTCCTGTTAACATTTTTATGTTTTTAATACTTCAGAGTTTTTATTATTTGAGTTTACTAAGCAAGTTTTACTTGAAAAAAAACTGTGACATAACTTAATCATGTAAGATGCAAATTGTTTCTCCTTCTCTGTCCTTCCTACCCGAAGGAGAGTCCTCTGCATGGCTTAACCTGGGGCTGAAGCAATATGGTAGGTGACAGAAGAGAGCTGAGTTTACTTTCAGATCTTGCCTAAAGGCAAGTAGAGCAGTGGCAAAAAGATAAGAATCTGGGGATGTCTGGCAGATTTTCTGGCAGTTGGGTCTGTTGTAGGGGGCAGGGTAGACTGACACAGAACAGCTGTTGTCCCTTCCATTTATCAGTATGTATCGGTTCGTGTTTCTCCAATTTCCTACCAGTCTTTTTAATGTTTTCCTCGCCTTGTGCTCCAGGAAACAGGCCGCAGCTGTTGCCTCCAGACGTTATTCTTCAGGCCTCACCTCATGTGTCTCACCTCTGCACTATTCTAACTATAAATCAGTTTTGGAGAACTCACAGTCATCCTGGAGGATTCTAGAAAACAAGAAGCTAATTATTCTTCTAGACTTACTCAGTTCTGTGCCTTTTCAAGTTTCCTTATGAGCACCTAATGGTATTTTCTTCTTTCTTTGGCAGGTGTTTTTGAATGACAAGTACTTAGGAGTCCTGGATCACACCAATGATCAGCTGTATATCAAGAAAAATGTATATAATCCAGTGCTAATAAACTATAATATTTGCACCCAGTTTTAAGCATGACTAGGCCCTGTAAGAGCCCTTTTTCCTCTCCATGGTCCTTTGAGTTGCCCCATGCACAGGAGCCCAACAGAGACAAGGGCTGGTTTGTGTGTATCTCTACGTTACTGGCATATATGCATTTGGTGAGCAGAATTTTACACTTTGAATATTTGCTGCTCAAAAACTCTGGGTTAGTCACCAGTCCCAGTTGAGTCTCTAATAATACAGTCAAATGATCCTTTTGTCCCCAGAGGCCTCGCCTAGGTGGGTGGGGGTATGAAGAGGAAGAACATGAGTCCAAGGATTTGCCTGGCCCAGAACTGAGTGCACAGGGTTCCGAAGCCTCTGGGCTGTCAGCCGCCCTCTGCTTCCACCCTCAGCGCAGTGGCAGGAGAGGCCTAGAAGGTCTGCAGAAGAGCCCCTGGATGATCCCTTGCATGTCTGTCTTACACAGAGCTTCCAGGGCAGCCGCACACTCAGGATTCTGGTGGAGAATCAAGGTCGACTTGCCTATGGGCCTGATATCAGCAAGGAAAGAAAAGGTGAGCTCTGTGTACAGTCCCTAATGTCTTGCTGCACCAAGTTCCCACCCTTATCTCAGGCACATGATTGAGAAGAGAGTGTGCTCTGAGAGGCTACATATGAAAACTGTGATGATGTCTTTGTGTTCTGTAATTACCATGCCAGAGTCAGTACAGGGCTCTTTCTCTTTTGGGAGAGTTTTGAAAAAGAAAGCTAAAGAGAAAGCTGTAGAGATGTCCCTGGAGAATAACAATGGCTAAGGTCCCTTCCTAGAGCCTTTGCCTCTCTCTTCCCTGGAGCAGAGTGCTGTGTGTGTCTTCCTTCTGGCCTCACTGCTGCTGGGCAGAATCCACACTCCACACACCCTTGTCCTAAGTGCTTTGAAAGGCCTGAGCGGTCATGCTAGGCTGCAGCCTGTGCCAGCCGCCCAGCAGGACTTGCAGTGACTTCTATGGAAGACCACAATCTAAGACTACATCTTAGAAGGACAAACCTATGTAGGATTTGGGCTGAGGGTGTAGCTTAGTCAGAGAGTTCTTGCCTAGCGTGCATGATGCCCTAGATTTGATCTCCAGCACTACATATCAAATAAAGATTGGCTAAAATTTATGTAAGTGTCTGCAGAAACGTCTCCAGATGAGGCCACAAAAACTTTTTCCTTCAGGGAAAGGCTATCACCTATGAATATCTCCGCCTTTTTTTCTGTCCCCTTTACACTCCCTTTTATCTTATGTAGGTTTAATTGGGGATATCTACTTGGACAATTCTCCATTAAGAAAATTTACAATCTACAGCCTGGAGATGAAGATATATATACAAAGGTGAATGCCTGACTGTTGGCCTCAGATGACGCTGAAGACAGCATGCACAGGGAGGATGAAGGAGCTTTCTAGTCTCTCCAGATGAACCCTGTGGTTTGTCAGACAGGAGCGATGGGGACCCAGAATACTGAAGAAAATGACCCCAAGTCTTCTAGTTGCCTGGGGGCAGCATGGTCACCATCCGCTCGTCCTCTTAGACCTGGTTTCATATCTTATTACAGTATGCACATTGAAAGTATCTCCAGCATCTCAGTACTGGGGGTTAGAGGGAAGCCAGGCTCCAGGGAAAAGGCTCCAGGAAACACACTAGAAAGAAAGGTATGATTGTGTCCTACTGGCCCTTGACTCCCTCTTAGGAAACTCCCCACCCTCTGGAAATCAGTCAAAGGAAAAGTTTGGGGCCCTGCCTTCTTCGTCACTTTCCTGAGAATTGGTGGTTTTCCCCAAGACACCTTCATGAAACTGAAGGTTAGTGTCGTCTCTCCCCTGCCTGTGTGCCCCTAAACTCCCACCCTTAAAGAACCTTTCCCAAAAAGAGTTCCTTGATTTACAAGCCCTGCCCTGTGGAGGGTAATCTAAGCTCCCCAGTACCTCAGCCACCCGCAGCCCTCTGGGAGGCCAACCTGCCCCTGAGGTTAGCCAGGGCAGAGGAATGAAGGTAAATAAACACAGCTGGGACATGAGTCATGTATTCCAGTGGGGCCAGCTGAAGAATGCACTGCATGAGGACTTTCATGGGAGGGACTCACCAGACCCTAGACGAAACCCAGGATGCTGAAACCCTGACACCTTCATGAACTCGCCATCTGTCTGTGGTAGGGTGATATAAGTGATACGTCAGGTGCATCGGCTGTCACTGCTGAGATTCTACAACTCTAGCTGGTTTTGAGCCCTGCGTATTTTGACATTGAGTCTGGTATATGCTGATGAATGCCCGAAAGCATGTAAGGATTTCCTCTGTTGGTGTGGGGCAGACACAGGGAGAGGAGTTAGAAATCTGCCCTCTTTCCCAAGGTTGAACAGTGACCCAGTCATAGGACAGGCACAGTGGCACAGGACTCTCTCCATGCACCTCCCATAGACTCCACCCTGTCTGAGTACAGCTATGCTGGGGTTTCCTGTGTCCATGGTATCTGAGATTGTGTGTGTATTTACTCCACTGATCGGGACTCAGACCCTGAATCTTTTTTTCCAATCCTTTCCAGGGCTGGAATAAAGGAGTGATATTTGTTAATGGAAGGAACATAGGACGCTACTGGAATAAAGGACCCCAGCAAACTATCTACGTTCCAGGACCCTGGCTTAATTCTGGCACTAATGAGGTAAACTCCCCCAGCACCACGCCAGCCTCCCAGGACACTTCCTTTGAACTCTGCTTTCTCCAGAGGCAGAACTTGAAACTCACAGCTTCCTAACCTTCGTCTGTTTGACAGATCGTTGTGTTTGAGGAACTAGAATCGGGAGTGGAGATTCAGTTCACAGAGCAGCAGCATCTAGGTATGGCATTCCAAAGGGTCATTTGCAGCATCTGGGACTGTCTTTGGGGCCTTCTAGCTGCAAGAGAAAGAAGGCAAGATATGCATTGCCTGCCAGGTCACTGGAGCTTGCCTCATTTTGCAGACCTTCTCCTGCATCCATCACAGCCTCAATTCCTCTGCCAATTCTCCACTAACAGCCCTGCCCCAGCCTCCCTTCCAGGCATTCCCAGATCCAGGTTTCCAGGATCTTTGGCTCAGATTAAGCCAATCCTCACGTACTTCTTTCTCTGAGCCATTTTTTTCTTTCCCATGACTCCTTCTCCCATCCAAGTACTAACCAGGCCCAACCCTGCTTAGCACAAGATTAGATCACGCTCATTTGGGGTGGTATACTCATAGATCCTTCCTACGGCCCTTTGTTGGGCTGCCATGTTGTATAACTCCAAAACACTTTCTTCAGTGCCTTTGTCAGGTTGCCACAGGCAGGGACTGCATGGACCAGTTACATCAGGCCCACATGTTGAAGACATTCTTTGTCTGCCCCTAGAGGGTAGCTTCTGTCTGGGTACTCAGACTCTCTTGCTCCTGTTGTTAGTGGGATCGGCATATCCATTTTCTCTCCTCACCCTCACTACCTGCAGTGCTAGGGATGGAACCAGGGCCTTACTCATACTAGGTAAGCATTTTACCACTGAGCTATACTCAGCCCCAAATATTCTTTAGAAGAATCACTCTGCTTTCCTTCAGTAGAGTTGTTGTGTATCTAATAAACAAACTACCTCTCTCCTCGCTTGGCTCAGCCCTGCCTTCCCTCTATTGGCATGTCGGGCACAATGGGCTTATCAGATGTCCTCTTCCAGGATACTGAATCTCCAGTGGAGGGACACAAAATAGAAAATGGATGGAGCAGAATCATGGCAACAAGATGCCCTGAGTGGGTCACCCGTCCTGGCACGCAGACGCTGCCACTACCTGGCTCCTTTGCCCAGCCTGGGCCCTGAGTGGGGTCCACCATCCACCTCTTGACTTCCACCACACCTCTCTTCTGGTTTAAGTAAGCACATTGTTTCTGATGTTAGCAACAAAATAAACTTAAACATCTTTGTCATGGGCCATGATCAAATCTGTTTAACCACCAAATAAAATGTTGGAAAAAGTGAGAAGGTGCTCAGAAGACTTGACCTCATAAGTATGAACCATAAGCAAAAATGATCTTTCTTTCCAAAAATCAAATAAGGTATAAAAGTGAATTCTGGGAATGACAGGCAATTCATATACACTGTGTGTGTGTCTGTGTGTGTGTGAGTGTGTGTGTATGTGTGTGTGTTTGGTTAGCAGGTACAGGATATAACAAAATCAGTCAATTTTATTTAAAAGAAACAGTACAAATAAATGAACAAAATAAAATTTCATAATTACACATAAAGGCAATATGCCTACCTGACATCAAAATCCACATATGAAGTTAGTAAGTACAAGCAGTAAAGGACATGGCAAGACAACATGCTATCATGCAGATTGTGAATTGTTTGAAATCTGAAATCAAAAACATGAAGTTAAGTTTTTTTTTTTTTTTTAAGGGAATTTAAGAGAACGTCAACAGTTGCCTCTAGGAGCACTGACAATGTAGAGCCCACAACCTATTTTATTACCAATTGTTAAAAAGTGGTGCCTGCTTTTTATTCCCCAAATGTTAGTATGCAACCACTCTTACGAATGTCAGAGAGACACTGAGAAAGGGCACGTGGCAACCAAGGTGCTTCCCCCACACACTGATGGAGGCCCCAGAGAACATGCAGCACTGCTGCGTAGAGAAGCCTCCTTGAATCAAGTGATACTGTCTTCCTTAATTGATTCCTTAAAGTCTGTGAATTACTTTGTTCCCTGAATGTAGTAGGCAAATGCCTCTTTAACCTACCCTTCTCTTCCCAAGCTTGAGGATGGGGCTCTCTGTTAACAGGGTCACCTGGTGTTTGCCTCATTCTAATGGCTCCATCAGGGTCAGGGACACAACTACTGGAGATCTGATCCTATTGAATGAGCCTAGAATGATTTAATTTATCACTGGGTGGTGGAAACTCATGGGTGAGGCATCACAGTTTGTCATTGGTCATCTCAAGGAGTTGGATTGACGTGTCCCCAAAGGCCCTTGCCCTTGGGGAACTGTAGTAGCTATTGTTGGCAGAGATCTCAGTAGTCACATAAGGCTCTGTTCCATAAGCACAAATGGCATGACGAGTCCAAGGGACTGAAACCTGCCAAAACCCCATTGGGAGCTAAAGTATTTCAAAAAGAAACTGGCTGACTCCAAACTAGACTGCTTATTCCTTTTTGGATCCTTGGTTGCAAAACAAAATTGTATACTGTGTAACAGCCACTAAGTACACAGATGAGGGAAGCATCCAGATTGAAGTTGATGTGATAGACATCAGCTGCTTGAGGTTCTCTTCAAGCCCCTGAAACAGATGCCCCTATGGCGTATCAGATATTCTTACCAGGACCCATTTTCCAACGTGATTGCAATTCCTTTCTCCTGCACATTGAGATTAATGCAGCCCAAGATGCCCTTTGTAGCTTCTTGGTTCTGGCCACATCCACAGCTGCATGTGGCCCTGTGGGGTCCTAGGAAGGCCAGGAGAGGCTTGTTACTACTGAGCCACAGGACACAAAGGCCCTTAGAGTTGTAGCAGGTTTCCATGACATGCTACTGGTGAGAAATGTATGTGAACATGAACACCCTCATTATGGAGTCCACAGAACCCATGATTCTACCCGACGGTCTTGACCTGCTGGGTAACCTCGTCTCTAGGACAGTCTTATTCAAGTCATCCCAGATTATCACTGGTTTCTCTTTTTCCTTGAGTGGATCTGTGTTATAGATGCATAATCCATTTTCCATCCCATCATGGTGCTGGTTAGAGCCCATGTACAGCAGTCTGTTGCTGTGCAGGCTATATAACCAAGCACCCATAAGCCTATGCAGTGGGCAAGAGTCCAGGTGGACTGTCCCATAGAGTAGTGTGGTGGTCACTACAGCCAGAAGTGAGGGCTGTCTGTGCTTTGTGTATTGAGGGTTTTAAAAAAAGATTTTGTTTGTTTGTTTTGTCTTTCACCAGAGTTCTCCATTTTCTACTCTTGGGTGAAAACTGCAGTCAGCATTGCCTCCTTCCCACCTTTGGCATCTCACTCTCAGCCCTGCTGATTCCTTCACTTACTGGTCCTCTATGCACAGTCAACTACGCTATCATAAAAGGCAGGAAGAGCCATCTAAGTCCATGGGCAAATCTACTTGGTGATCCAGTCAAGAAGGTAGAAAGGAAATAAAAGGGCTTTTGTGTTTTCCACGCCATTACAAACTTCCAGTGTGGTGTAACCAGGCCTAGATAGCTGCCAGGCTGTCTGGGAAGCCTAAAAGAGTGAATCACTACAGCAGTACACTGCTATCACACTGTAAACTTCAAAGGCAGCAACCAAGCCCAGACCAAAGGAAATCTCAGCCAAGTTTCAGAGTTTCCAAGGGCTCTAGTGAGAGCCAGGGTCAAGCCACTTGTACACAGGCTACCGGATCTGTGTCAGAACAGAGGCAAGAGCCTGCGTGATCCCCTTGCATCCTGTGTGTGCACATGCCAGGGCCAGCAGCCCAAATATACAAGGCCCGGCGCAGTCCAAGGAGGTCAGGGGCAACCTATTAGGTGTTTCAATCACTACACCACATTGCGTCCATTCTGTCATCTGAAACCTATCAAGAAAGCAGCACAAATTTCAGTTCCCCTCCTGCCTTTCCTCCCTTTTCTCTACCATTACTCAGAGCCATACAGCATCAGATTTCCTCCAAACCATAGACTCTCACTTCCATAAACCTCAGGGCGCATCACAGTCACCTAGCGGAGCATTTGGCTTGGTTGGTCCGGAATGGGACTGGAGGACTGGTGTTTCTAGCCCACGCTCCGTAATTCCAAATGGCTGGACTGAGGCCCTCACTTGCAGAACCTCTGCCATAAAGCAGGCTCACAGATTCAGCAATGTTGATCTTTAGGGCCAGACACTTCCGTGCAGTGGGTAGTGTTCTGAGCATTGTAAGAGATTTTGCAGTCCCCTCTGATCTGTTCTCAGTACGTGACAGTAGAATCCTCCCTGCAATACCCTCAGACATTACTAAGACATCGCCTGGGAGTTAAAATTTTACTCGATGTTCACCCTGCCACTCTCTGAGTCAAAAATTTTGCTACTCTTCAGGAAAGCAATCAAAGTTGGAGCCTAATACATCAACCCTAAATAAAAAGTAAAGATGAAGGAATTTGCAAAATCCTCTCTCAAGTCAATGAGTCTGTCTGGGACCCCTATGTCCATTCTGCACAATTCTAGTTATAAATGACAGAAGTTTCTTCTTTCTCTCTAGTGTTTTATTTTTATTTTGTTTGTTTGCTTGATTATATACTGGGAATTGAACCCAAGGAGCACTGAGTTGAGTTTCTAGTCTATTATATTTTGCTTTGAGACAGGGTCTCACCACTTTTCCCAGATCAGCCTCAAACTTGCAACTCTCCTGCCTCAGCCTTCCAAATCACTGGGACTACTCGCATGTGCCACCATACTAGGCTAGCTTTCTAGCTGTAGGAATTTTGAAGCAAATTCTAACATACCTGTGGATAAATGGATCCTGCAGAGGGAATTGTGATGAAGGTGATACACAGGGAAACTGAAGAGAAAAATCACATTGCCCTCTGAGAAAATACTGCTTTCATTACACCTGTTAACAAAAAGCAGGTTACGGGTGACACACTAATTAGGTGCACAAAGAGGAGGCTAGGTAGGTAAAAGCAATTTAAACAATCCTGCTGCCAGCATCATCCTGAGTGGAAAACGAGAGCTTTCCCTTAGCTAGAGCAATCAGGAGAACAAAATGAAAGGAATACAAACAGAAAACGAAGTCAAATTATCCTTAGTTGCAGATGACATTGTCCTTTGCATAGAGTATCAAAAAATCCACCAGAATACTCTTACAACTAGTAAACAAATTAAGCAACAAATGAAAACAGAAAAAATCAGAAAAACAATCCCATTTACAGTAGCCTCGAAGAAAATTAAATACCAAGGAATCAACCTAACTGAGGAAGTGAAGGACTACTATACTGAAAGTTATAGCACTCTGAAAAAAGAAATCCTTAAAGAAATATTAGAAAATGGAAAAACATTCCCTATTCCTGGATGGGCAGAACCAACATTGTCAAAATGGCCATACTATCAAAACTGATACACACATTCAGTGCAATTCCAATCAAGATACCAACAGCATTTTTCACAGAACAACAACAAAAAAATAATGACCCAAAATTCATGGAACCAAAAGAGACCCAGAATAGCCAAAATAATCCTAAGCAACAAAATAAAAGCAAGAGGCCTCACAATACTAGATTATCAAGTTGTATTACAATGCAACAGTGGTTAAAAAAAAAGCTACATAGTATCAGTACAGAAACAGATACAGGAGCAATGGAACACAGTTGAGGATGCAGAGAAATCCCGGAGTACCTTCAGCCATCTGAACTTTGGTAAAGGGACCAAAAATATATGCAAAAATAAAGCTAGCCTCTTTAACAAATGGTACTGGGGAAACTCGCTAGCCGCATGCAGAAGAATGAAACTAGACCCACATCTTTCACCATGCACCAAAATCAAATCAGAATGGACCAAGGACCAAGACGTGAAAATGGAAACACCGAACTTGTTGGAAGAAAAAATAGGCAAGGACTTCTTCAATAAAACTCCCAAAGTACATTCCTTGAATCAACACCAAGAATCAACAGTGGGATCATATCAAATTCAAAAGCTTCTGCACAGCAAAGGAAATAATCAACAGAGTGAAAAGGGAAACAAAAGAATGGGAAAAAGTTTTTGCCAGCTACTCCTTAGAGGACTAAAATGTATAAATAACTGGAAAAAAATAGGTGCCCCCTGAAATAAAATACCTGATGGAAAAAATGGGTAACTGACATGAATTGACAGGTCACAGAAAAAAGAAAAAACCATCCAAATGGCCAATAAATACATTAAAAATGTTCAGCATCTTTAGCTATCAGAAAAATGCAAATCAAAGCAACATTAAGGTTCCAGTAAGGTTCCAGACTAGTATTAAGAACTCAAACAACAAATGCTGGAGAGGCTGTGGGGGAAAAGGAACTCTGCTACATTGCTGTTGGGACTGTAAACTGATACAACCGTTACGGAAAGCAGTATGGAGATGCCTTTAAAAAACTAAAAGTAGATATTGCATTTGATTCAGCTATGCCTACCTTGGTATCTTCCCAAGAGTTAAAGTCATCACACAACAGTGACATACACATGCCCGTGTTAATAGCAGCACATCTACAATAAGTAAATCTTGGAAGCAGCCAGTATGCCCAACACAGATGAATGGATGAAGAAGGGGTGGCGTATATACACAACAGAGTACTACTCTGCCATAGACACAGATAAATTTGAATCATTCATAGAAAAATGAATGCACCTTGAGACCATTGTGCTCAGCAAAATGAATCAGTTACAGGTTAAATCACATGGTTTCTCCAGCATGAGAAAACAAAGCTATAAAAAAGAAAAAGAGAAACGTAAAAGTGGATGGAAGAAAGTAAGAAAACAGACTTTGTGGAAAGAAAAAGGCAATGGGGGTGGGTAAGAGGGTTGGAAGGGAAAAGGAAAGAAAATAATGATCAAGAAGCAGTAAGTCAATACACCAATTTCACAAAGTGATCGTTATTATGTATCACAAATGCATACTAATAAAAGAATAATAAAACAAAACAAAAAAGAGACAGCTAGTGTATGATCTCCCCTCTGCCTTCTCTTTTTCATTACATGAGCACAAGTGTCCCAAGCAATGTGGGAAACTCTCAGACTCATGGCGTCCTCTCGTCCAAACCAAATCAGTCACCATCTTAGTTTCTTTCTTGTTGCTAGGATAGAATACCCAACTTCCACAACTTAAGGGAGGAAAGGTTTATTTAGCTCACAGTTTCAGAAGGTCTCACACAGTCCATTCATAGCAACTGGCAATGACGGAAGCACATGGCAGAGGCTAGAGAGCCACTTACAGCACAGAAGCACAGAAGTTGAGTATGGAGACTCAGACAGGGTAGAACTTCCTCAAGAGGAGTTGCAACAATGTTTCCTCTTCCTTTCTTTACCCAGTTCAAGCTGCCAGTTGGGCCAACTATTCCCAGGGTAGGTGCCCTTCCTCACTTCCTGGCCAATAGCATAGACCTCTGGGCATAGCTCTGCCCTGGGCATTTCCCAATGTCAGCAAGTTGACACAATCCTTTTAGATCAAACCCCAAACATCTTCCCTTTCCAGCCAAGCACTACCTCCCAACAGCACAAGGTTCTGCAGTTATCCCACTACATCCAAATGTATGAGGCTTTTGGGGAAACTCCCAATCCAAACAATAGCAATCACCAAAAGAGAAATTTAATGGGGGAGGCTGTGGTTTCATGATAATTCAAGGTTTGAGAGTTCTATAGAATGCCTTATCAAATTGTGGATGCTATAAATGTAATTTCTCTCCAAAATGAGTCGGGGTATGTCTGTCCCTTCATTGTGTTAGAGTCTGCATTGATGTTGGGCATATCGGCGATAACGCAAGCAAGCGAAACTTAGTTGCATTGATATTCTCACCTAAATTTTGAAAATAAAACCTCAGTAAGTGTACTAAATACCTGTTGTCCCCAAAGTGATTTTTCCCCTTTTTCTTCTCCTTTAGTTCTGGGGACTGAAACCAGGATCCCATACCTGCCAAGCTTGTACCCTATCACTAAGCTATGCCGTAGCCCAAGTGCCATGTTTCTGCCTTTCTCCAAACAAGGAGAATGCGTGATGGTAGCATTGCAAGCAAGCCCTTGGTGCCACCATCTGTTTGTCCTGCTTGCCAACCTAGAATGTTCCTCACGAGGAGGAATCAAATATTTTTTGTCTTCATATGCCTCAATTGTAGCTGAGGAATAGACGTGAATGAAGCAGTCTATGAGGAACACAGATCAGTTGGGATACTTTCTCAGAAGAACAATTTGGTTACATTTATAAAATGACTACAACAAAGAATACAATTTAAGTGTGGAGTGGAGGTAGAATGGTGTAAAGGGCAATGAGTAAGTCTTCTCTCCTTCGCTTAAGTTTCTCTGGATGTAATTGGTCCATGAATAGCATTTTTCTCACCACACTCACCCCATTAGAGTCCCTAATTCCCTTGTCTGTGCAATGACTGACTTCAGGAAGAAGTAAGAGCTATCAGCCATTTGGAGAGAAATTCAGATGCCCCAGTCAGTCGTAATTTTAATGTGATGCTACTGGTTATTCTTCCTAATGCTGAAAACTTAGCTCATCCCACGCCTTCATTTCTCCATCTAGAAAGTGGATATAACTGCCACCAAAATCCAGGGTGAAATAACTAAACAAAAATTTTTTTTCAAGAAAAAATAACATACAGGGCAAACATTCCCATTCCAGTAGGGTAAGTAGGGTAAGTATTAAATGCTGGAGCTGCATGCGCAGCGCCTGGGTCATGTGGTGGGCAGGTGTGAGCTCCAAAGGGCAGCACAGCCCCTCTCCAGAGCTTCTGGCTTGAGCTAGTTCCACTCACTGCCTGCAGCTGGCCGTGGCAGATGTCCCACATTTGTAGCACATCCAATTTCCCAGTGTCCCCACTGAGCTTTCGATTCACTCCTCCAGCTTTTCGTACAACTCTCTCAGGGGCTTCTGGCAAGGACCGCACTGTGTGTCACCACACATGGCCTGGCCTCCAGGGCCTTCATCTGAAGTCTGGGTGGAAGCTCCCATGGTGTCATTTCCAGGAGAGCATCTTCTTCATGCATCTAAAAAATTAAGACAGTAACGTTCAAGCTGAAGGTTCAAGTGCTTTCATTACCATTATGTAATGTAAGCTGTTCTTGAAGAGACAGGCTCACCACATTTTTGTTTCCCTTATGTTAAATGATAGTTTTAATTTAGACAATTGATATAATACAAAATTAATCTTAAGTATAACATTCAGTGGTTCTAGTGTAACACAAGTCTACAACCATAACCATTATCTACGTACAAAACATTTCTCTCACTCAGAAAGAAAATCCATGCCTGTCTTAGTTACTTTGTCCTCGCTGCAACTCAATACCTGACATGCACAAATTAGGGGAAGAAAAGTTTATTTAAGCTCACAGTTTCAAAAGGTCACAGACCACTCATGCACATAGAAAAGGCAGAGGTGGGAACAGCTCCTCACAGCATCACAAACAGAAAATCAAGTCCTAGAAGGAAGAGAAGAAGTAGTGTATACCTTCCAGTCCTTTCCCAGTAGCCCACACCTTCTAGATACAGCTTCAGTGTTCTGCACTTCCAGGTTTAAGCCCTTAATCCACAACATGCCTGTAATTCACCATGTACCCATAATCCACCACTCCAGACCAGGCCCCCATCTCCTAACAGCACATTATTTCATAGGCAATTCATAACTTCCAAATACATGAGAATTTTGGGGGACACTCAAGATCCACACCCTAATATCCCATCCCTGGTCCCTAAAATACTTATCTCCATCTCCTCATTTAATGTGTATTTAGTCATTCACTAAAATTTGCCAAAGTCTGAACAGTTACAGCCCTTTTTTAAAAAATCCAAGTCCAAAGTCTCCCCTGAGACACAAGGCAAATTCTCGGCTATGAGCTCCTGTGAAAATCAAAGAAAGGTTAAGTACTTTCAATACACAACGACACAGGGTAACCATTCCAAAAGGGAGGAATTGGAAGATAAAAGATAATTGGATAAAAACAACTTCTAAACCTGGCAGAGCAAGAGATAAATCTTGTAATTCCATATCCAGCATCCATGTAAAATGTGGCAAAATGTGAACTCCAAAGAAGTCCCTACAGCTTTACCAGTGGTTGCAGCCTTCTTCCCTCCTTGGGGCTGAATCTGTTCATGGCCTGCAGCTTTTCTCAGCTGGCAATCCATGCTCCTGGCATCTCTAAATTTTCAGAGTCTCCACTGTACCTTAGGCTTCTCCTTCACAACTTCATACTGTGCCTTCCCAAGGGAACACTGCCTGGCCTCCAAGTCCTTTCTCTGAAATCTGGGTGGAAGCCTCCATGAGCCCACAACTCTTGCATTCTAAAAGCCCATAAAGCCAGAATTGCATAGATGTCACCAAGGGCTACCACTTGCTTGAGCAGTAGCCTTGCCTCCTTGGACAATTGCTGTCAAGGCCTCTGCTTTCTTAGATGGTTGAACTCCAGGTGGCTATCTTTGGCACTACAGAATGTACACTTTTCAAAGCAAAGTCCTTTACCTTTCTATCTTTTAATTGATAAGGGATAAGTTTCTCTGACTCCTGAGACACTATCAAGGCCTCTTTTTTAAAGTCCTAATTACAAGTAGTTGGCTTCTTTTAAATGCTAGTCTCTTGAACCTCCCTGTGCTCTTTGGTCCATCTTGGCAGGCCATTTCACTCTGGAACTGCAAATTCTCTGTATCACTTTTCTCTACTATTTTTTCCTCTTGCTTTTTCTCACACAGTTCACTAAAAGCCACATAGAGCAGCCATGTGATGGCTTGAACATCAGATGCTTAGAGATTTCCTCCACCAGATTAAGTAGTTCCCCACCCTTAATTTCAGTTTCAGGCAAGGTCTCTGGACAAGGGATAAATACCAACATACTCTGTGCCAGAGAGTAGCATGTGCAGTTCTTAGATCACTTGCCAATACAGTCCTCCTTCCCATCTGTAACTTCTTGAGCCTGGCCTTTCCAATCAACACTTCTATCAGCATTCTGGTCTTCTGAGCTCTGACCAGAATCTCCCACAAATCTTGGCCCAGAAAACTGCAAGGATTCTTGAGCCGGCATTCTCAAGCCTTTCTAAACTCCTCTTTCAAACCAGTTCCAAAGAATTCAAAGCCACATGGTCGTGTAAAGTTACAGAAATGACCCCACTTGTCTGGTATCAATTTCTGTCTTAGTTACTTTCTCATTGCTGGGACAGAATACTCAACATCCACAGCTTAGAGAGTAATGATTTATTTTAGCTCACAGTTTCAGAAGGTCACATTTCATTCATGAGTGATCAAGTCCAGAAATAAGGGTGGATTCAGCACACACCCCTCCACGTCAAACCCCAACGTCTGTCCCTTCCAGCCAGGTCCCACCTCCCAACAGTACACAGTATCTATAGGTACGTGCTTTTTGGGGACACACCAGATCCAAACCGCAACAAGTGGTAACCTCTGTGTGTGAAGAAAATCTCATTGTGCTTTTGGACAGCAGTTTTCTAGTAAATAATATGGAACACCTGTCCTGTGCTTGGGATTCTGGGAAATACTTTCTTCATGCCCCTGACCACTGTATTTCTGCTAGAGATGTTGTCACCAAAGACCTGATGCATGGCTCCTTCATGTGAATACAAACCACTCAGGACAGTTGAACAGAAAGATAAAAAGCCCAGGACCATAGTGGTATCACTGAGTCCCTGACCAAGTCTGCCATGATCAACTCTGCCTTTCTACACTCCAGAATTTTGCGTATATCAGATATGCATTTTGTCAGCTACTGTTCTTTGGGCATCTTGTTACTTGCAACCAGAATCATTCTTCAGAACCAGGTTATATAATATTGTGTGCCACAGACTGGACAGTTACTTTTGGATTGTATCAAATAATTTGTTACTAATAACATATTTATTTCCTTAATTATAGAAAAAAGCTTTTATATCCACAATATTCCAACCCTTCCATCTTAGTTACTTTTTCATCACTGTGACTAAATACCTGACATAAAAATTAGGGGTGGAAAAGTTTGTTTTAGTTCACAGTTCAGAAGCTCACAGTCTATTCATAGGCAGCTGGCAGTAGTGGAAACACCTGGCAGAGGGAGAGGTGGAGGACAATCCTTACAACATTGCAAACAGGAAGCCAACCCAAGCCAAGTTCCAGAAGGAAGGCAGGAAGCAACATAAATTCTTTCAGGTTCCATCCCGGTGATCCACTCCTTGTGAGTCCAGCCTCAGTGTTACATCTCTTCCAGATTTTAGCCCCACCACATACCTGTGATCTGATCTACATGCCCATAATCCACCCCTCCAGACCAATCCTCAATCTCCCAATAGTACATGATTCCATAGACGATGAATAACATCCAAATATATGAGACTTTTGGAGGATATTCCAGATCCAAACCACAGCATCATCTAAACTTTTATTTGCAAGTCTTTTAATATGCTTTCTTTTTGAGACAGGGTCTCACTTTGTAGTCCAGCCTGGTTCTGAACTTACTCTGTAGCCCAAGCTGGCCTTGAGTTCATGGTAATCATTCAGCCTCAGCCTCCCAAGTGCTGGAGTTAACAGGCATGCACCAAAAGGGCTGGCTAGAATGTGGTCATGTAGGTATTGAACCCAGAGCCTGGAGCTTCCCAACCAAGTGTTCTAATCACTGAGTTCCACCCCCAGTCTTTTCATATGCTTTCTTACAGGAAAGAGAAAAAA